>OX463851.1:7107045-7225807 GCA_949825065.1 Odontocerum albicorne
AACAATCACTGCCGATGTTAGAATATATGGAAAAAATGATTTTTTTATTCGTGAATAGCTCAAGGAAAGAAAAAAAATCTTGCTAGTTTTGCTGTTTCATCTCAAACTGCAAAAGTTTTAAAGAAAACGGAGACGATAGCGTCCAATATATTTGAAAAAAAAAACAGTTTCTAATTAAGATATACTTAGATTTACGTAATTCAGAAGGGGTTTGCTATTATCCGCGGAATCAACTGTCATCCGGGGGGGCTTGGAACCTATCCCCCACGAATAACGAGGGACTGTTGTATAGCAAAACATGACGAGCTTATTGCCATATTATTTCATACAGTCAAAAAGTGAATAATTTACCTGTATACGAAAAACCTACACTAGAATATTTCCTCGTATTAGAGACAAGCGTTGTATCACTAGGTGTTGTATTGTATGTTATATAGTACAATCTGGTGACTTTATTACCATGTTGTTATCTACTCTAACTAATCAGACAGATATTATGGAGACCTTAAGTGAAAACCAGACTGAAATTATTTAAAAAAAAATGGGCACTGGCATGAATCAAACCCGTAACCCTCGGACAGGTGTCATACCAATAAAGCCACACACGTCGTGGTGGCTTAGTTAGTTAGACATTTGTTACCCATATATTTCGGCTTCAATTTCCAACGGTTGCTAAAAAGTAAAAACTGTCCTAGTCTGGTGTAAAAGTTTGTCTGGCAGCAATGATAGCATGCCCTATTTTTATCTGAATATTGTTACCTGTTCACATACGGTAGTTTTCCAACATTTACATTGGTGAACTGTCAGATATATGCTTACTCCAGTAGTTCATAACTTAAAACCCTAATTATTCGGGTTAAAGTTTTCATTGAACATTATCTTTCAAGAACACTCTAAACGGATTTATTGATGGATGTCATAAGAATAAATACTTGGCTACATAACCGTCAACAAAGTTGTCTCCCAGCCACGCTCAACATCTCGGCATTACCAATAATGATATAAATAATAACTTCTCTCTTTGAATATTTTTACCATATTAACCAAGTAAAGTATGGTTGGATCAAGTGAATGATATTTTGAATGAAAGAAAAGTAGCAGGTCTGAGAAATCGCTGAAGTTGGAGAAGGTTTATCAGAGGGAAAACGGTGTGATGACCGACCTCCATAGTCTAGTTGGTAAGACACTTGTTTTATTTATTGAATCTTCGAAAAGACTAGTTTCCCTTTGTGGTGCCATGTTTTATGTAAAAAGAAATAAAATAAATAAATAAAACACTTATTTGATATTTTTGTGTTCACCACTGGTTTATTTTGAGTTTACTACCGATTTCGAAGACCTCCGTCTTCATCGTCAGGTGAAGATAAACTTATTTTATAGCACTTGTTTTATAACTCGGGAGTAGCGAGTTTGTTTCCCGTTGGTCCCCTATATAAAAAGAAATCCACTCTGGTTTTCACTTCTGACCTTCTAAACATCTCTTCAAATGTGCATATTCGAATATAATTAAAAATTGAAACATCGTTTAATCCACTTGAAGATATATATGAAGCCCAACTAGTTTCAAGTCATATTCGACTCATCTTCAGGGGTACTCCGAACTGACTAAAGCTCTGATCTTGAGTCAGTTCGGAGTATCCTTAAAGATGAGTCACATAAGACTTGAAACTATTTTAAATATATATTTAGGACAAAATATTTTTTTTCAAGTGGATTAAACAGTTAATAATTTTTATATTATATTTAAATAATCGTGAATTTCCGCAGTATTAACACTAAAACTCTAGAAATATTATCGCTTTGGTTGGTTTAAAGAGATTACCACATGGTCATAAACCCGACAGGTCATTCTTTATACATTCAAAGCGTTATAACTATGCCACGAACATAAACAAAGTATTTTTAGTATTTGAACTAGAAGAAATTTGTTAAAAATTAGTACAACTCATGCACTTGACCATATTGTATTATTTAAAGAACATTAATTAATTAATTTTCGAGATTCAATTTCAAAACTTTTGAGTTAGGAGTGTAAAAACAAAAAAGTTAATCCTTTCTTATTTTATTTCAATTAAACTGTACAAATTAAACGTGAAATCAAAGAGAGTTAGTTATACCAGCCCACAATTTATTGGAACTCCTCCCATTTGTCCCCAACCAAATTAAAGAAAACTTCGGTCCGAAAATACCACATCAATTCAAAACCTAATTTCCTAGACCTACTCGAGGATAAGAATTGACTTAAATTTATCTGAATACTTTTTATCGTTTCTGGGAAAATTTGAGGATTTTTCAAAGGCTTAGGTTATTTACTTATATATTCGTACAGCATTTTACTTTCATGTAATAAAGTGATCACAAAAACAAATTGAAAAATACTTGAATATCAGAGTAGTACTTAAATAAATGACAATTTTTACTAAAATGTCAACTTTTATCCTTATCGATTTATCTTCATTGATTTGTTTACATGATTTAGCATAGCCCATCTTGCAGCATTATTGTTAGAAGTAATTTATTCCAACCAACCAACTCATCTTAGATAAATAAAACATTTTAACCAATGGTAAATTCTACAAAAAAATAGTGGTAAAATTAGAAAAAAGGAATTTGTTCAAATACATATAACGACGTTTAGAAAGCAGACTCACCTCAAAGACGTTCTTACACGGGATTCGAACCCATCATTATTAACAGATTAAAAATATTACTATACGAATGTCGAATGGGAACGTATGCGGATTTCTGTATGCAGATGACATGCGTGGTATTGTTGGCGGTCAGTGAAGCTCATTTGCAAAGTTTCATGAGTAAATTGTATGAGATATGCTAAGAGAAAGGTCTGAGAAGGAATGTTACGAAATCTTAAGTAATGGGGAAAGAATAGTGTGGAAAGAAAAGTGAATGCGATATATGGGTAAAAATTTAACCATTGCAGCAAGTTAAGGGATTTTGCTATTTGGGTAGTATTTTCACACTTTTATATTTAGTATTTTCAAAACGAAGAAGAGTATGCTAAGATGGTTTGGGCATATGGAACGAATGAATGAAGAAAAACTAACAAAACAAATATATAGCAAGAGTGTAAGTGAAAGACATGTGAGAGGAAGACCATGGAAAGTATGGTTGAATCCAGTAAATGATATTTAGAAAGAAGGAAACGTAGACAGTCAGAGAAATCAGAGAGTCCAAGAAATTTGGAGGAGGCCAAGGATGTGTGTCAAGATAGGAAATTCCAGCGGTATGTTCTCTCTGCCTACTCTGACAAGAAAATGGCGTGATGGTATGTATGTGTGTTATTAGAAAAATAAATATATTTTAATACCTTTAAAGGTACAGATGCATGACCGATAGAGGTCGCATGAATTCCATGCGGAAGGTCACTAGTTCGAACCCCGTACTCTGATACTACTCTCGAACAACACGCGTATTTTTTCCGCCTAGTATTCTATGGCATAACCTATGATGGCGCTCAAATATATTTGAAAAAATGTATCAACTGTAAAGCGCTGTTTTGTGATTCATTTTTACACTTGAACTCAGTATGACTGGCACAAAACAACAACAAACAAATGTCTTATGTAACTCTGTTTCGAAGTATAACATCCCTTCAAAAACACTTCTATTCTGAATTTACACAAACAACTCATCAATGTCTCAAGTCAATTGTGGTGAAATTTGATCTAAAAGTGTATTTAAAATAGTGATGTCAATAATGAAGAACATATCGGCTATTTACCAGACTGTTGGTGTCTGTGATACCGCTTGTTTGTTTGGGTATTTCTGAGGCTGTGCCTTTATATGTGTAGTCTATTTTTTCTTGCAATAGCAATATTATTATTGCGTTATTTTTAAGGCACTTTTAAGGCTAATGTCCGTTTTCGCAAGAAATGTTTCAATCGGGTCGACCTTTGTCTGTCCGAAATGTCAAATATATGAGTGGTATGTGCAGCTTTAAGAAACACTTGAAGACAGCGTTTTTTGGGAAATCTTGTCAAAAATTGTGATAATATATGAGCACTACACACACACACACACACTACACTCCATCTAAAGCCGAATGTGTTACTATCACATATCGGAAGACCTACAAAGATTTCGTTTTAGTTCGTTTTCCCTTGGTTAGTTTTCTGAGGCTTTCTTACCAAATGTGTTTTTTAAACATATGCAGATGCGGGAAAGTTCCTAATTTACCGCCTTCGTCTTCTTATACTCAACTTATGTGTATTTTTAATCTGTCAATAATAGTGGATTCGAACCCCAAGTTTCATTGCCTTTTTAACGAGTGCTCTCTATACGGTGCCATGTAATATTATTATTATTATTTTCCTGTAATTTTAGAACAGGTCAAGGTTGTTACGATTTAATTGGTTGATTAGGAAAATCTTCGAGGTTATTTGAAACATTTTTACATCTTGTTAAAAGTGATTTCTGGATTATTTGTACCCATTTTTCATTTACATATGTTGTATCTTTTATGATCTGCAAAATAAATTAAAAATAAAACTAATAAATAAACGTATTTTTAGACAATTACTAAGGCCTTAGTATTTATTAAATTAGATTTAATCCAGCGCAAAAAACTATAACAGTCAATTACTTATTCAAGTATAATACTTTGTTAAACATACCATACACCAAAATTCTTACTCAAAATAAGGGAGATACGAAGGGCATGAACAAAAATATCAGATATACTCGTAGAACGGTTTGAACCAGGCTGAACCGGGCCCTTCCGCGAATCAAACTTCTGACAGCAGAATGCAAAACACACTTGCTTAAAATTTAGCGTAGTGGCGTCGAGGAAAGTATAAGTCATTCAATTAATTTTCATTACATTTTTAAGCGTTAAATGTCAACAAAATGTAGGTCACTGAATGGCTTTTTTATTGAAATTTATAGATAATATCTAACGCAAATATTATTTCTACTAATCCATATTTATGTATCGTTAACACTTTTTTCTTATTTCTTCATTAATCAAAATTGGCGCAAAATTCACTAAACCAATTTCTACACATCAAAATATTATAGTTACCAATTAAAATTTTCATTACTAGAAAATAAATTAAATACACACGAATCTTCTTTTTTATGAATACAAATGAAACCACAGATCACATTGTATGAAACCGCGACATTTGTCGAGTTAGTAATTATTGAAGAGATCTCCGTTAGTAATAATTATAAAAAGACAATTTATATAGCACCGTTTAGACAGCAAACCCTCCTCAAAAGTGTTCTGGCTCAGGATTTGAACTTAATATTTTTGATAGATAAAAAATGTTAGAAAATGAATATATAAGTTAAGCGTTCGGATAGGAAGGTAGCTGCTTCCACCTTTAGATGGGGTATTTCCTTGCATCTGCATATGTTTAGAAAAATATATTTGATAAGGAAACCACAGAAAACATACCAAGGAACGACGAACTACAAAGAAACCTTTGTAGATCTTCCGATATATGATAGTTACACAATTGGCTTTGGGTTGAGTGTAGTACTTGAGTGTACGAGAATGTAGTATTTATTTTAGCCCTATATCGGTACATTTTTGGACCGATTGGCTACTTCAAAATGTAGGTAATGGCGTTAAAAGATTATTTTTACTCTATTTAAAGATTTTTGCGAAAGTACTGGTAACTGGCTGAGATGTTTAAACTCTGGACATTTATTAGTTATTAACTGTGTTACGAGTAGTTTTCTTATTCCCATAACGTCGGACTTTTCTTTTCACACTCAGGTGAGCCACCACTGGAGAAAAAGTCCCTTTGAGCAGTTCCATCTTCGTCACTACATGAGGTTGCGCAATATAATCGATAAGATCGGGATCTATTTTATCCCCTATTGTATGTGGTTGTAGGATCGAACAGAACGTAACATTTTCCTTTATGAAATTAACTAAAGAATTAGTTGATTTATTTGTCAAATTACGAAAAACTGTGTTTATTTTTTGCTAACATCAAGTCAAAAAAACATTTCATGCGTTTAATATTATTTTAAAAGACGAATGAAATATTTTGTTTCCGAATCAGTAAAATTGAATAAAAAGTGTGTCTAGAAATGAAAATTTTATATCTCGGTTTCTTGATTATCCTTCTTCTACGATTTTTTTTGTTTTTCGTGATAACATTTTGATCTTGTCTCACATGTCGCAATAATATTGCGAGGTTTATGGTTTCTTTTTAAAAAAAAACAGTGTGTCATATTTTTCATATCAATTCATTTTTTCAAAATGTGTTTTTATTTATATTGTGTGTGGATTGAAAAATAATTGCTCTTTTTTTAAATAATATGAATTAAACCGACGCATCTTTTCAGATGTATTTTATAATTTTACCCTTAAATTAACGTACTCATAAGATATTGTATATTTAACTAAAGCTTAATTATTTGAAATATAAGAAGCTTTATTCAATAAACGTAAATTAGTTATATACATCTTTGTTTGGAATTTGAAATATTAGGTCCTTACATATGAAATTGGCGTTTTGTTTGGGAGGAACATAAAGTTGATTTTTTTTAATATAATATATTTATTTAATCAAAGTATGTACCATTGCTATCTATGCACTTTTGCCATCTCATAGGTAGTTCATCAATCCCTTTACTAAAAAAACCATTCGGACGGGAATCAATAAAATCTTTGAAGTCGGTTTGGACTCCCCCATCGGAGTTGAATTTTTTCCCTTGCAAGAAGTTATCCAAATTTCGAAAAAAATAGTAATATGTTGGGGCAAGGTTCGGAGAGTACGGTGGATGTCTTAGACATTCCAATTGAAGCTCTTCTAATTTGGTAGCCGTCTGTTGTGCAGTGTGTGGTCTAGCGTTATCATGAAGCAGCAGTGGCCTAGAGCGATTAACCAGCCTCGGTTGTTTAGCAGCTAGCTTTTCCATCATGGTTTGCAGTTGCTGACAATAGACATCTGCCGTAATCGTCTGGCCAGATTTAAGAAAGCTGTAGTGAACGACACCAGCACTAGTCCACCAAACGCTCACAAGTAACTTTTTTGGAGTCAATTTTCGCTTGGGGCATGGTTTGGCTGGTTCGGCAGGGTTCAGCCATTGCGATGAGCGCTTCCGATTATCATACAGGATCCACTTTTCATCACAGGTAATGATTCGATTCAAAATCCCTTCATTATTGTGCCGGTTGAGTAATGCAACGCAGCAGTCAACGCGCGTTTGTTGATTTGCTTCACTCAATTCGTGAGGTACCCACCTTTCAAGCTTTTTCACCTTCCCAATTTGCTTCAAGTGGATTAAAACAGTTTTATCACTAACACCGCAGCCTGCAGCTAACTCGGACGTGGTTTGCGATGGATCCGCTTCCACAATAGCCTTCAATTCTTCATTATCAACTTTGGTCTCCGGCCGTCCACGGGGCTTCTTCTGCAGGTCGAAATTTCCAGAACGAAAACGTTGGAACCAAAAACACACTGTGTTTTCTTTTGCGGCACCGTCGCCATACACATCATTAATCCTTCGAGCCGTTTCTGCAACACTGGTGCCACGGTGGAACTCGTACTCGTAAATAACGCGATATTTCAAGTTTTCCATTTTGTAAACTGAGTGACGCAAAGAAAAAAAACAATTGAGGAAAAAACAAATGAATTATAATTTTCGAAACACAAATACTTGAGTAAATAGCTGTATAAATTTTAATTTGGAATTCCTAATCAAAGAGAAGATATTTGAGATCAAAGTTGCCAGTACGGCAAAACGCCAATTTCATATGTAAGGACCTAATATAAAATGATCTTATATTTTAGCTAACAAATTTATATATAATTGCTCTGATAAACCACAGTCGTATGATAATAGTATTGTATTATACTATGATTTTTTTGTAAAAAGATCAATCCATCGGATTTTTAGTCATGTGGCAATCTTTTACAACATTTTTTTTTAAACTAACAGGTATTATCGAACCCGCAACCTCCAGGTAAGAAGACAAGACCAACTAGACTCATTCGTCTCCCATTCCCTTGTACATTTTTCTAAATAATAAAGTACATATTATATAAAGCATTTTACAATTGTTGTGTAATATTATACAAATTATTAAGAACGTAACACAAGAACTTCTAGATTTATTGATTAAATTCATTTCGCGATATTTAATGTTTACGTTACACCACTAATTAATCAAATTCGGAAAGCATGAAGAGTGAAAAACCTTCAAAATGGATATAAATCATGACGATGTGTATGAGTGTGGCAGAAGCGAAATATGTATGCCAGGAAAGAATACCTATATCAATAGAGGAACATGGCGTAATGGTAGCGATGATGAACATGTTGAAATAACCATTAAAAAATATTGAATTCTAAATTAACGATTTTATTTTTCTGAAAAACTTTTAAATAATTCATTTTATTCGTGGATTTTGCTTGGGATTCCGAGAAATATAAATATGCCAATGTGATTTACACAAACAATATTTTAATACAGAAATGATTTATGAAACTGGGAATGATAAATATTTTTATGAAAATGTGACATGCAAAGTATTCTCGTACTACGTTTAATACGAGCCTAAAATAAATTAGTACTTGAAAACCGCAAATTAAATCGATGTTTTATCGCAACGGTTGATTGCCAAAGCTCAAAGCGAGAGGTTCATGTCGAAAAGTCCTGGACAAATTTAAAAAACAATATATTTTAGTACTTTCAAAAGCTTAACTAATTAATTTTTGTTTTTTCAATATTATTTTCTTTTATGGATACATATTTCATAATTAGCGTTATATTTTTTCAAACCAATTATGAAATCATCTGTTTTAATTGTTTAATTAATCGATAACAAATATTTTTTTATTCATAAAAATAAACATATCAAATATATCAAAAACGAAAAATATAATTGCGCTTTCTAATTAAAAACTGCTTTAAATTCATCATAGCAGAGAGTTAAAAATTCTGCGATGAGAAATCTTAAATACGCTTGATTTTAGCTTCCCCGATAATAATCAATTAAAAAATTTCACATCTATTATGTTCCCCAATCTGTGTATTCTTTATTTACCAGTATGTCATTACAAGGCAAATGTCAGAGGCTTTAATGATCTGGTAGATAGTAAACTTGTCATTAAATATAAAAATTCCAGTCCCCATAATCCCGAATGTTTTTCAAAACGTTTATAAGCTGCCTTCTGTAAATTTGTAAACAAAGTGATATTTTTATTAGAATAAGTAATTGATTAATATTACTAAAGTGATTAGAGGGGAACGTGAAGTTAAGACTGATATGTTGAGTAAGATGAAGAAGAGCAGTCGGAGACGGTTTGGGTACGTGACTTCTGCAGGTGGTGCTGAATATCATTTGGGTTTTGTGAGAATATAACGATATCGTCTGCAAATCTCAAATTCTGACGCTCTGTCTTCTCTGCCAACCCCAATAGGGAAGTGACATGCAGGTATGTATGTGTGTCAAGATTAGAAAGACTGGCGCTCAATTATTCGGGTAAAAGTTTTCAAATTTACTGATGGATGTCATAAGAATAAATACTTGGCTACGTAACCGTAAACAAAGCCACGTTCTCAGTCACGTTCTTCAACATTTTGGCATTCTAACGCTGATATGCTGAGAAATATCATACAAATGAAATAATAACTGCCAATAAATTATATTAACGAAATGCAGTATGGCTGGATCAAGTAAATGATATTTTGAAAGGATCAAATGTAACAAATCAAAGGAATCGTAGGTACTGTATGAGAAGTTTTAAGTATGTAGAAGAGGTGAAAGAAATGTATCGCGACATGAAAGTCTAGCACTTGCTTCTCTCTGCCTACCCCAACAAAGATATGTTATGTATGTATGTAATATTACTTAAGAATTTAAGAGTTACTAGTGATTTATTTTCATAGATACTGTTAAAAGAAATCAGTTATTTTCTTTGTATCCCGAATCTTTCCCCGCTCGAAACGATTTGAAAACTCCAACAGCCGGTTAATTGACTGGGCGTTGTTATTCTGATCCCCGTTATTAACTCTTAGACCGATGAGCGCTGCTCGATGCCAGTGCTTGGTGGTCCCGAATTACTGCAAATTCATCCGATATAATGGCTTTGGAATTACACACATATGATCAGATGGCTGCTGGCCCAGCAAACATTCTAATTTATTAATTGTCCTGAATATATTAACATATTCTCTTCTAAACTTTGGAGTTACACACATATGATCAGATGGCTGCTGGCCCAGCAAACATTCTAATTTATTAATTGTCCCGAATATATTAATATATTCTCTTCTAAACTTTGGAGTTACACACATATGATCAGATGGCTGCTGGCCCAGCAAACATTCTAATTTATTAATTGTCCCGAATTTATTAATATATTCTCTTCTAAACTTTGGAGTTACACACATATGATCAGATGGCTGCTGGCCCAGTAAACATTCTAATTTATTAATTGTCCCGAATATATTAATATATTCTCTTCTAAACTTTGGAGTTACACACATATGATCAGATGGCTGCTGGCCAAGCAAACATTCAAATTTATTAATTGTCCCGAATATATTAATATATTCTCTTCTAAACTTTGGAGAATGAAGGCGTGTATTTGTTTAATAATAATAACTTTCCATATTTTTTGTGGGCAAGGTCACTTTACAAATACGATGATACTATCACCACTCGAGTTTTGAATTCTCTTTTTCCGAGCTTCTTATCAGTTGATGCTGTACTTACCCCCACCCCCCTCCAACTGATACACCGTAAGAAAGTGCCGTCTGACATAAAGCGAAGTATGTACTTTTAAGAATATTTTCACTGAGCACATTTCGAATTATACGTAACATGTACCCTAGTTTTCTGATTTTTGTGCTCAAAGCGTTAACGTGGACCTCCCAACGAAGAAATTGAACAACAAAAACTCCAAGATACTTTATACTATCAACCCTTTCAAAGAAACAGAACTACAGTCAGTCAAAGCTTATTCATACTGACAGTACTCATTATTTTTACACTGGTTAACATTGCCATGTTGACAGTTGAGTTTTGATGAGTTTTTTTAATGTTGTTATTGTATAGTTCTGACAGGAATAATGATAACCTACATGGAAGCACCATATCTTACTTAATGTTCTCTTCGCATTTAAAGCGGGTTGATTGGGCCATTTTGAAGCAATGTCTTGCTTTAAAAATTTATCTCAAATGGGTATTCCAACAAGTAGGTAGATTCACACTGACCTGTCAAAATTTACAGCGCGTACAAATCAGCTGATTTGATACACAACGTAAAGAATATTTCATTTAGCAACGTGAAGGATATTTCACGTGCTTCATTTATTTTACTATTGATGTTTATTTTGACAAGAATGTCGATTTAAACTGTCGCTTTTTTATAACTTTTAACAGAGTAGTTATAATTTTAGTGTTAACGATTTGACAACCGGAAACGGGTAGTTACATCACATTGGCCAATTTCAATGTAATCTTTAATTATTTATTTACACTTCGTTGCAAAAACAATTTGGCGGGCTTATTGCCAACCAAACAGACAAAAGTAAATAAATCAAGTGAAATGTTCGTAAAAAATATTTAAATGATTATTCATCTTTATGAACAATATACTTATACATACTCGTAAAAGTAAGAATGAGATATCATCAATCGAAGGAAAGGGAAGGGATGGTGGAGAGGAAAGAAAAATCAGGAATGAAACACGTTATATTACTGACTAGAAATTAAGAGTATTTCCAACCGCTTCTTAAAGCATGCCAAGGACGGAATGAGTCTTACATATGTTTGTAACTGATTCCAGAGTCTCACTGCATGGGTAGTAAAGGATGACGTAAAAAAAGAAGAGCGGTGAACTGGGAAGGCCAATAAACAATCTTTGTTTGAATAAAGCGCAAGTCCATGATCGAAAAGACGCTGAAATTTTTCGGTTAGATAAGGGGGTGGTGGGACAGTTAAGGATATTATAAAATCGTTATATTAATCTCCACTTAATTTGTCTGTCTTCAAATGTCTTCCGTCAATTCAACACGTTTCACCCACTCGGCCTTTATTTTCCATTAATTCACAATCACGTATCTGATTTTTTGTCCAAAACTCTTCAAATATTTAGTACTACAGTTATCCCTTGCATATTCGAACAATGCCCCTTTTCTTTAAATTATTATTAGCACAAATCCCTCATCCTCTTTCAGAGAATAAGTTGGAATGCCTAATTATCTATTAAAACTCAACATACCCGCATAGGTTATGTGTAATATTAAAATGCGTGGTCGGAAGATTCTCTTCTGCCTCATTAATCGGGCCTTTAAGTTTCAGAACCACTGTAGTGGGCACGAAACTCATTATGTATTCGTAATCAAACTTATTGGCGATACTGCCGCATACTTCTAGGTGGTTATTTTTAGGTGCAAGCGCAAGCGAACCCTAAACCTCCGAGTGGAAGATAAGCATTTTACCAAACAGGCCATGGAAGTCACCATTGTGTTATTTTTTTACGAAGCAAAGCTTGTCAATAACATTATGATGTTATTTTTATGTATTTGTTTCAACCGACGTTTTGTTTAACTACAGAGTACTTTTTTGAATTATACGGTTATAATTGTAATGTTTATTATATTTAAAATACTTTTTAATGACTTGATTATCACAATGTGGTTTTTCAAGCCAGCTTTAATTCGTTTTAATAAAACATATTTTTGAACTAATATTCGTGCATCAAACTAAATGATGAAAGAAAGCAAACATTTATTATTATAACTGATTGTAAATACATATAATAAGCAATCTTTAAGATACTAAATGTTAGCATAGAAATTGCACAGAAAAAAAGATATTCAACAAAATCAAAAAAAAAATTCCCAATTTCATTCTTGAAATTAGTGTCAAATTATTGCTGAATGCCCAGACGAAAATTGTTTTATGCTTTCTTTTGTATGCATTACAACCTGGCGGGTGTATTGTCATGTGTTAATCTCTTACAACCTATCAGAAATCCTTCAATGAGACCTAACTTTACAAGGATGTAAAATACAATTCTAAAAGCAATCAAAGATGCTCGACTTCTTTGGGGTTCCTTAAATTTTACAAAACTATTTTTTGTAGTATCTTAAATCACGTTGTTATAAAATAATATCTGATACATCGTATGGTAATTGAAATTACCAGAAAAATTATAAAAATCATACACACGTTGAATGGTTATAAATTAAGTGTTTATTAAGGTATATCTAAAATTAAAACTCCGAATTCAAGAAGACAGACAGACTGAGAAAAGTATTTTTTTATCGCAAGTGCTAAAATTGATGGCCTTTTTGGTTCATGCACTACTGATAACGTGAAATCGCAAACATTACGAATCTATTTTTTTAGTATTTGAGCGCATTATCTGGCAATCTTTGGTCTTAATTCATTAACTGTTGCCAGTTTAGTGACATCAACTTTATTTTTTTATGAATCTCCATAAAAAAGTCAATTGGCTTGAGGTCTGGGGAACGCGAGGGGTATTTAATGCTTCATCTACGTCCAACCCTCTGTTCAACAAATTTTCATCAAAATTGATCCTCACAACACGATGATAGTGAAAAAGTGGACCATCTTACTGAAAATAAAGTTCTCTTCATCTTTAAACAAATGCAGGAATAATTCCTAACGCAAGTTCAAATAAATGGCACTGTGTAAAAGTGTGTATATTTTTTTAGGACACTATATATTTTTTTTCTATTGTGTCCATGATTACACATGATGTATCTATCACATTTATTACTTTACTGAAAATCCTTCAGCAGTTCTATTAATTGATATATTATTTATAGTTAAGGCATTAACATTGTGGAGGTTTAAAGACATTGTAATTTGTTTTTATCAAACACTGTTTATTTCACTTTTTATAACGGTATAACCCTACCGGTTTCAAGGCTTTCATCTCATCATCAGAGGAGCATAAACAAGACTGTGTGTGCTCCCCTGATGTCTTGTTTGTGCTCCCCTGGTGATGAGGGGGAAGCCTTGAAACTGGTAGGGTTCTACCGTTATAAAAGTTAAATAAAGAATGTCTATTAATTGAGATGAAAAAAATATTGAAATGAAATTACTTCGAAGCTCAAAGGAAAGCCAATCTTTAAACCTTATAATACTTAACGTTAAAATTTGAGAATCTTAGCTAACTTGGACGTGTTGAAAAAGCGAAAAAAATATTTAACCATTTCACATTTGCAAAAATATTCAAAAGACATTCATAGTCTCGTTATGTAGATTCTTTTGTATTCAAGTCAATGCTTAGAAATTTTTTCTTCATGTTCTTATTTCTTTGTCCTCGTAAAAATAGTTTTTGGACCTGAAACGTCAATAAATCGTTTCGCATGAAAAAAGAAGGCTTTGTGTGGACGTTATAAATAATGTAATGTAAAAAAGGGACATTCACTTCAAATGTTGCGAATGTTAACATTTTTCATCTCATTACATTGCAAACCGTGGCGTGAATTTTAATATTTTTTTTAAGAACGTGAGGTCTTCGCGAATCAAATTCAAAAGTGAGTATGTTCAAAAGGTTGTAATAAGTGTGATAAATTCTATCAAGTTGCTTAGAAATAATTGAACGGATTGTTTTGAGTTAGATTTTCTTGTTAAATAGTCGATTTCAGTTTATTACCTAATTATTTCTCTTTAAAAAGAAACGGTCGCTTTCAAAGAGCTTATCGTATCATTATGTCATTTTCTGATAGATACCCATTTTCGTAAAAGGTTTCAATCTTAACAAGTTTCTAGTTGGTGCAAAGAGATTACCAAATGGCAACACACTCGCCAAATTGTGTTGTATACCGTGAAAGCATTATAATATATTCAATGCAATATAATATTGTTTGCCGGTTTTAATTTGTCAGATCACAAACAAAGAATACTTGGAATATATTATAGTTTTTATCTAACAACGGTAAAATTTAAAATTGTAAAACCATTATTTTCCCCATGTTTAAGTATTTTAGATAAAACATTTACCTTACATGTGAAATTTCGAAATTTTTCGTTTAAATACAATGTTTTCCCTTAAGCAAAGTATAAAACTATTTCTTTAATCAACTCGATTCATTAACAGGCGTCGGTTTGAGTTTGTCTAAGTACATTGACCCAATTCGAGTCACATTATTGTCTCTAAAGAACAGTATGCTTTGCCAAAATATATGCATTTTTAGCATAATAGGTTTTAGTCAAATTGTGCCTGAGTGACGTCACTTAACGCTGACAGTTTCATAAAAGAAAAGATTAATATATGTACAGAATAAAAGTATTTGCCAACCTTTTGTTTATAAGCTTTATTTTTAATAATACTAAAAGTTTATAAGCTTTATTTCTAATAATATTAAAATAGTTAAGTATTTGGCTAACAAGCCAACAAAGGAGTAAGACCTCTAGACATATATTGTTTATAGTTAAGGCATTAACGCTGTGGAGGTTTAAAGACATTATAATTTATTTTATCAAACACTGTGGAATGATCAACCAAACAAGAGTTAAAAAAAAGTTTAAATATTCACAAATATAGTGAACATCAGTCCATCGGAGCCCAGCATTTGTTACTTCTGATGTTGAAACTTCCAGTCTTCGCTTAGTAAATCAAAATTATAATTGAGTAAAAGTAAGAAAAATTAAAATAAAGGATAAATTTCAAGGAAAATAATCATTAAGTTGGGAATCTATAGGAGTTTAAATGTATGGTTAAATATTCTTATTTTCGTGTCAAAGGCACTATATTTATTTATTTATTTTACACTTTTATTGCAATACAATCTGGTGGGCTTATTGCCAGGCAGCAATCTCTTCCAGCCAACCAGATAAAAGTAAATGAAGCAAGTTACGTGGTCGCATAAATCATTCAATTGACTATCCATCCTCACGAAATCCATAAACAAATACGTGAGAACATGCCCACGAACCCCACAAAGACGGACAATCACCCGAACATTATTTTTCATATAAAGTGAGATATCATCAATCAAAAGGAAAGGAAAGGATGGTGGAGAGGAAAGGAAAAGAAAAATCAGGAATGAAACACGTTATTTTACTGACTAGAAATTAAGAGTTTTTTCAGTCACTTCTTAAAGCATGCCAAGGACGGAGCGAGTCTTATATTGGTTTGTAACTGATTCCAGAGTCTCACTGCATGGGCAGTAAATGACGACGTAAAGAAAGAGGAGCGGTGAACTGGAAAGGCCAATAAACAATCTCTGTTTGAGCGTAGCGCTAATCCATGATTGGAAAGACGCTGAAAATTTTCGGCGAGATAAGAGGGTGTGGCGGGACAGTTAAGGATATTATACAATAGAGACAGTATGTGAATTTGTCGTCTATTTCTAACATTCAACCAATTCAATGCCTTCTGGTATGAAGTTATATGATCGTACTTTCGTAGGTTGAAAATAAATCTTAGACACACATTTTGAAGACGCTGTAATTTGTCCAGCTGTTCCTCTGTAACATCCAAGTAACATACGTCCGCATAGTCCAGAATCGGAAAGAGCAGAGATTGTACGAGTAAAATTATGGTTTTAATTGGTAGAAATCTTTGCAACACTTTAAGGGAATGAAGGCTGAAGAAGATCCTTCGGCTAACCTCATTTATTTGATCTCGCCATGAGAGAGTGTTATCTATTAGCACTCCTAGGTTATCTATTAGCACTATACTACTTCTACCCAGAATTATGCCACCTGGACAGCTCTGGGCATTCCACGAATTAAGTATTCTTCGTTGTAAGACACCGGACTCGTCTGGTACTGCAGCAAGTGTCGCATGGACTGCTCCTCACCACAGATACAGAAAGTCTATCCATCATATAATATCTCTCGTTTTGACTCGTTATTCTTGGTGGTCCCAACTCCTTTATATAACTTGTTTAAAGATTTTGCAGGGCAGTTCAAATTTCTGAAGGTAATATCCACCTTTTGGGACCCGATGTTCCTGTTCACTCTTTAATCCAAGCAATAGTAGGTGGTTGTTCCAGAAGCTTTGTGACCCATATGAAGCTTTGCCTGGGTTTAACCAAGAGGTTGAGGCTGGTGGTAATGCTAAGGATATCTGGGGTCATTCAATTGGTTGAATCTCACAACACTGCTTCTTATGTATCTCTATGTTTTTTTTGAGGAGTATTAGACAGCGTATCTAATTCAGGGCTACATCTACTTAAGGAGCATCTGTTTAAGAAAGACGTCGATTCCCTAGTCGATTTGAATGAATCGCAAAAGAATATGTGTAGAATGATGTGTGTTGCATTGGTATGTAAAGGATTCTGCCGTCACCAAACAGGAAAGACAGTTCATGGTCAGAAAGAAAATGGATGTTTTCAGGTAGTTACTGAAGACAGCTTTGATTGTTCTATACTCCAAAGAGGATTAACATAACACGGAGATTTCTTTGAATTGGTTAAAAAACAATTGATTAGATACCTTCAGCAATATATCCATTTTATGAATTACACAGCCACACAATCTCGGCAAGACGCTTGTCTCCCAATCCGAGGGTTACGCGTTAAATTCTCTTTGTATACTATTTTTTTATTGTAAAGGAAATCAGTATTGATTTCATTAAAGGTTCTTTTACACCTTTCTGGTTGGTTGAAAAATATTATCACATGACTTTATTTACTTTATGTAACCAAAGTGTAGTAATTAATATCATTTTTTAATAACTTAAATATATTTTTTAACAATACAACGAATATTCTCTTCACAAAATTTAAGCCTTGGTTTCTTTGGAAAAAAAAGTTTTAAAGAATAATAAATATTTAGTTAGCTATAAAAAGTTTGTTTTATTTAGACAGTCTCATCTCATGACTACCTTTCAGCAAACAAATCACATAACTTAGTTCTCGAGTACGAAGCACTTCTCAAAATAAGTCGTAGTTTTAAGGAAATGTGCCCAATTATCGTATAAAATATTCGTAGAATGTCACATATTTTTATGCTAACGAAGTCTCGAGCTAACTGTTGGGGCAATTGTATTTTTACATCCGTTTCAGGCAACTTCTTACATCCCCATTCTATATTCCGTTCAAGTATTTAGATGTAAACAGGTGCTTTCAATTCTTAAATATGATATTACTTGGCAAAAAATCTGTTGTATTCAATTTTCAACTTCTTTTATCATACCTGCTAATAATATATGCGAAAATGATTTGAGTAAGAATAAAGATAAAAATAGAATATTATATTTTTAATTTGAATTTGCAGTAGTTTAAATAATAAATGAAATTGTTACAAACTGAACCGTACCTGAAGATGCTATTATTTTACTTATTCGAAATACTTTTGTGAGAACCTGACTGAAATCTTTTTTTAAAATATCGATAGCAACGGGAATCGTTCCCGCAACTCTCGGATTGGAAAGTCTTCTAACTACTGCCAAGTATCAGAAGTCATCAATAGTAACAAAGGCAATGTTGTCTAAATATTTGTTCTTCCGGCCACGTTCTTCAACATATCCATATAACTTTAGCAGACATGTGAGGAGTACCATTGTATCGTTGTTGGGGCTCGTAGTCGAGGATCCCCTCGCCATTTCAATTTCAATATAGTTGGAAAGAGAAGCTATGTTGTGAAGTTTTTCGTTTCTTTCTTCTTTTTTTTCTCCTCGTGAGTGAGCTGTTACAGACCAGCAAACTTACGGGCCACATCGGTGTACTGGATCCGATGGCACACCTGAAGTGAGACGATTGTAGCACAACGGCATGTTTTTTTTTTCTTTGAAAGAAAATATATGACCGATGTCATAGGTTATACCCCCCACATACTAGATAGAAAAAATGCCTGTGACATTCGAAGGTAGTAGCACAGTGTGGAGTGTGAAACGACGACCTTTCGCACGAAAGTCCAGTGCGTTACCGCGCTACTGCGCACCTTTAGGAGAGGGATACAATGAAAATTAATTAATTGAGGGATTTAAATTGCAAAGAAAGTCTTCATGTTCTACGCATTGAATAACACACAATTATAACATCTTTCTTTATTAATATTTATATAGAATTAAGAAAATAACAAGTAATTATTGAATTATTTCAATACTTCTCCTGCCATTCTAACAAATAATAAGAAATAACATAGATGAGAATAAAAGTGTCCTACAATTCTATAGCCTCTACTGAAAGGAAGAAAATAGTCACGAGACATCAATAGGAAGTTAACCGAGTCATAAAATCTAACAACTATGGCACTAAAAAAACAACGGAAATCTGAGAAGAATAGACTTGACTGCGCCAAATAATAAAAGTCTTTGTTTAAACTCCAATTTAAATATCTTAAATACGAGTATATACCAGTAGAATCATTAAATCAATATTGAAATGGGTGATTCCTGAAAAGCTCAAGTTTATATAATTGTATATTTGAAGATAATAAAAATCACGCAATTGTCGATTTTTTTTATAAAATTAATTTTATATGAAGTGATAGGAAACCAAGTACCAATGGAGCACTATAGTTCGAAAATTCTAGAATGAGTCCTGTGACAGCTCACAAATTTGCCACAATACAACCTTGTAACGATGTTCAGTAATTTTAATTATTTGGTCAACTTTAATATAAGCCTCAATTCTAATAAATAGCGAGTTATTTAGGTAAATACATTACATAAGATTGTATTGGGGCAAATTTGTGAGCTGTCACAGGACTCATCCTAGATTTTCAGAACTATAATACATATTAATTCGAACCTTACAGTATTCATATTAGCTTAGATGATAGTCTACAACAGTATTTTAGTGGCAACTAACATATATGGCAGTGAAACGTGGACGTGTAAAAAGTTTAAAATAAGTCGAATAAATGCTGTAGAAATGCCTACACTGAGAATAATACATGAGAGGACACTGTATGACACAATGCGTAATGAAGTGATTAGGAATGGATATGAAAGTGAGGCCGATGTGTTGAATAAGATGCAGAAAGCACTCTGAGATGGTTTGGACATGTAGAATGAATGAATGAAGAAAGACTTAAAACACGAATATATAGTTCAAATATGAGTAGAAGGTATGGTAGAGGAAGAAAAAATAATGGGTAGTTGGGTCAAGTTGATGAAATTTTGGAAAAAAGTGTAAAAAAACAGAGAAATTGGAGGAGTTTTATGAGAATGAAAATGAGTGTTCATAAGACGAAAAATATGTATTGAGATAGGAAAAACTCTGTATTTGACGCTATTATCGCTCTATCTTTTCCTACAGCAAAACGACGTGATGTACCTATATACGAGTAAGTGGATAAATTCAACACTATTTTTCTTTGTATTCACAACTGTTTTATTTATTGAATTCACTGACGGTTTAAAAAAACCGCAGTCTTCTTCATCAGGTGATGAGGATTATTATTAAATGTTTAAATATTTATATGAAATAGTTACTGGTAAAAAAGACAGCTGTTGGTGGATAATAAGAGAAATGAGTCTATAGGCGGTGTCACGAAGTTGGTGTTTGAATGGAGAACTGGTTGAGGAGAGGATGGTTTCTGAAATTGGCCCAATTATTTGCAATATGCATACCTAATTCAATACTTTTTTTGGAGTTTGTAATTGAAACTTAACTTCTAGAATCTAATCAACTTTTCATACCTATACTGTCTTAATCGTTTTTTACAAGAGTTTCTTTTATTTTCCATTTCAGTATTTTATTGTATGTTAATTCCGTTGCATACATTAAAAACTGGCAGCGTTATGTATTTCGACAAACTAAATAAAAATAGAAGGCATTGACGTGAAAAAAACTTGAATTGGACTCTTTTTTGTCGATAAAATTGGGAATCCACCGCCTTCACATCCTTACACTCAACTCATTGGGAATCCGCCACCTTCACATCCTTACACTCAACTCATTTTATTTTTACTCTTGCAATATTCCCGAGTTAGAGCGCCTTTGGGGAGCATCTGCTATCTAACCGGTGCTACATAAACTGTCCTCTTATTAATTTCACTATTTTATAATCGAGCTGAAAACCTCCGAGTGTCAGAGAAGCATTCTACCATTTAGACCACAGTGGTCTTTTTTATGATAATGATGATCTAATCTTCTCAGCCATCGAGTAAAAGTGCAATATCCGAAGAGTTCTTCAAAGAAGGTAATTTGATGAGATCAATTTTGTCACCATTTTGTCACCAACATAATTGGATTTAATTTGGGTGTGGACATTTTTGTTACAATTCGATTTAATTCGAATGTGGACATTTATGTTACCAACTGAATGTTTATGTAGACATTTTT
Organism: Odontocerum albicorne; assembly: GCA_949825065.1. Classification (NCBI taxonomy): domain Eukaryota; kingdom Metazoa; phylum Arthropoda; class Insecta; order Trichoptera; family Odontoceridae; genus Odontocerum; species Odontocerum albicorne. The sequence goes on from OX463851.1 coordinate 7,128,257, forward strand.
GTAACCAACACAATTCAATTTAATGGGGATGTGTTAATTTTGTTATCAACATAATTCGATATAAATTGGATGTGAACATTTTTGTTACCAACTTAATTCGGATTTGTTATTTTTTGTTATCAACATAATTCTATATAAGTCGGATGTGGACATTTTTGTTACCAACATAATTTAATGTGATTCGGATGTAGACATTTTTGCTACCAACACAATTCGATTTAATTTGGTTTTGGACATTTTTGGTCCAACAATGTAAGAGTTCAGAGGGGGGGGGGGATAAACCGACTGAAAAATTCGTTTTTATTTTCTTTACACCTATAAAGATTTTTTAAAGTTAAAACCCACATTTTCTTTTTTACATCTATAATTTTTCACTGACAAAACCAAATTCAACTTAACATAACATAAATACTAGTAACTGGAATTTTAATTGTTTGTACTGTTTAAAAATTGTGTTTTGTTGTGTATTTAATGATCAATTTCCTTAAAATTTTCCATCAAATAAAAAATTAAATAACTAAGTATAATTTCAAATGTAAACTATGCCTGTAAGCTATAGATGATGTAACGAAACCGATGATTGGATTATTAGACGACCTCCGTCTTCTAACACAGTGGTTGTGGGTTTTTCGTTTCACGGTGGTTGTGGGTCTAGTTTTCACTTAAGGCTTCTTGAACATCTTTCTGATTGATTGGAAGAGTTTCCAATCAAACAGAAACATGGCAATAAATCCGCCAAGTTGGACTGTATACAAAAAAAGTATAAAACAATACGATATGTGGTAAACAATGTATGATAAGATAAGAAATGAAGACATTAAGAAAGAAAGTGAATTGAATGACGATATAAAGGGAAGAAAATAATACAATTATTTTCAGCCTTACAGTCTTGAGTATTATTATTTTCATCAAATATTTTATCATATAACAATCGAGCTTTAAAAAAATCTTAAAGGGTTAAAAATACTACACGAGTTATGACCAAAAATCACAAGTTGTAAAATTTAACAATCTTGTTTAATTCCTGTTTTCCAAAAAGTTAGTTATCAATTTTATGGTTAATTTCATGAACCTATTAAGATTCCAAAACATCTTAATACGAAGTTTTTAATTACTGAACAAATTTAAATGGAGCATAATTCCTACTTCAAGATGGTTGTTCTCAGACCACTATTCTTTCTCGTTTTTATTAGTCGAATTCCATTTCAACTTTATAAAAGTTTTATGTACGATCAAATGTTTTCACTTCATTTTGATCAATTTATTTGTACCGATTTTGATATTTGTCAATATTTGTACGAATTTATTTATACCAGTATTGAACCAATTTTGATTTATGGGAGTGAAACGTAGACATGGAAAACGTTGAAATCTCGTGCTGCACATTCACTGAAGTCATGCAATACCTTTCATGTCATATATCCTCCTTTTTTTTCATCGCGTACTCAATGCTGAGCGTCATAGTCCTCTGCTTTGTCCTGAACTCGATGTCCTTCCAGCCCTCCCTGTCCCAAACCATGTTAAATGAAGCGCTAAAAGAGGATCTTGTTAACTCATTTATTTGGTTCATCCATCTCAAAGTACACCTTCCACTTGCTCACCTTCTCCAAACTTTCATGATTCTTTCAGGTAAGATGTACAACACGTTACCAGATAGAATCATAAAACGTGCGTTAAAATTATTTTCCTAAATGTTGTCGAAAGTTTTTCGACAATCTACGAATCTTGGATCATATATGATAGACGTTGGTGTGCCCTGCATTTCGGTAGACGATTTTTTTTTAAGAAATGCTCTACAGTTATACATAGAAAAGCTCTAAAAACTAATTTTCGTTAATTTATTTGCGTCATGAAGAACCTGCCCGAAAAACATAATTAAGAAATTAATCGAGCATTATGTTTAAGCCTGAATTAGGCACGTAATTCCCTGTTCGACACTTTACATGTTCATAGTACTTTCGCGCACTGAGAGGTAATAATAACCTCCAACACAAACTTTTAACCAGACTAAAACTCTTGTTTGTTTTTGTGCCGTCGAGAATCGAATCCGAAACTCACAAAAGTTAATCGTTTTGCCAACTAAACCAATGGGTCATTCACTATTTTGCTGCTTGAAATCAAAACGAAACAGTAGTGCATCTATTTTTCAAAATAGTTATAACAATACTATTAAAAAACTGGTTATTTATAAAGTATTTATTAATAACAAAAAAATTGTTTGACAAGTTAAAAGCAACAGTAAATCAATAATCTAAATTAAGATGGAAAAGGTCTAAAAGTACAACCTGTCCGAGAACCACTTCCTATTCGCACTTTGTGTTTACAGTACTTTCAAAACCGGTTATTACAGTCGGTGATTTGATGATTATCATATTTGCTTATCAAGATACTCCGAGCACAAATTATCAAGTGTGTAATGTAGCTTCGCCATAAGTGAATGCGGTCCGGATACCACTGACCTAAATCAAAGTCTCAACCGTAACGTGAGTACGTGGGTCCGTCTTGGATCGCGACTGTAACGTGAGCGCATGGATCCGCCCTGGTTCTGCGACGTCCACTTATGGTGAAGTTGGCTACAAACAAGCCCTGAAGATGAAAACTACATCATTTTCGAAACGTCGGCATCACAATCCAAACCATGCGGTAGCCCCTCCGAATAACCTTATCCAACTGATAAGAAGAATCTCAAAAGCCTCAAAACGTAAGTGGATGATAAAATGAAAGAAATCTAAAAGTCCGAGAAATCGTAGGATTTTTATAAGAAGTTGTATGCGTGTAGAAGAGGCGAAAAATATGTAAAGCGATGGTAACGTTTGACTCTCTCTCTCTCCTCTCTGTCTACCCCAGCAGGGAAACGACACGATGGTTTGTATGTTATTATATACGTTATCATTCAACACACTATTATATGGCAATACATAATAGTGTGTTGGTGCTCACCTCGATATATGGAAATGAAACTTAGACTTAGCAGAAGAAGGATAAAACTAAGATTAATGATGTGTAGACAGTGCATTAAGATAAATTTGTGGAGAGCCAATATATGAAAGAAGGCGTATTGAAGACATCACAAATGCATGCATGGAAAAAATGGAAGACGAATATAGGAAATTTAAGATGGTTTGGATATGTGGAGAGAATAAATGACTAAATAAGTATATAAGTCAGAAGGTATGTATAGAAGAGGTTGACTGAGGAAAACGCAGCTGGACCAAATGGACCAGAGTTTAAAAGAAGATAAAGTGAGAGAAGTATGAATAATAGAAGATTGTGCATGACGAGATATATGAATAGAAAGGAGGTGAAAGTTGTGTGCTTGGATATAAAAGTGTAGAGAGCTGTGCTTTTCGCATACCCTGAAAGGGATACGGCGTTATAATATGTATGTATTATTCAAAACAATGCATGTATTTACGCCAATCAGTTAATGGATATCTGCTTATAAACGCAATAACATAGCATTATAAGACATCTATCTATTCAAAGTGTTTTGGAAATTTCTCTTCGAACTTTGCCGCCCCACGATTAACGAACAACGCTCACCTTTGACTGGTGTATTCAGTTGTCATATTAGTTTCAATCATTTCAATCTGATAAAAGACTTACTTCAAATCTAAACATGGCTTTAGCAGAACGTTTAAGTAACATACTATACAAACCCGGTCACGTTTTTCTTCGTCGGCAGTTGAGTTCCAAGAACCTTCTGACCTCTTTTTCAGAATGTGTAATCTTTGGTGATTTCTATTTTTTTCAAAAATGATGGGCTTGAATTCCTTAAGGTTACGTCGAAAACTATTGAGAGCATTAAATTTTAATAAATATTGTGACGCAAACTTGGCATATTGGAGACGATAGAACGGTTTAATACAATAAAACAAAATTACTTATCATTAGAAAAATAATCAACAAATCGTCTAAACTGAACTTTATACATATATTTATGTAAATGACCACGCATCAATGAATTGTGCATAAGATAGTACATCACATAAACAAACTCACTTGCAATGGTTTTTGTACGATTGGAAGTATTTAATCTAATCTGACAACATCTCCGATTTATTATAAGTGGACCTATGATTTATGTACGAGTAATTCGTTTTTAAGACTTTTTAAGATTAGTATTAACGGTTAAAAGTTTTTTCGATTTTCATATAAAATGTCACTTGTTTTATATTTTATCACATTAAATGTGTTGCAAGTTACGATCTTGTATCATATTCATCCTTATCGTTCCCAATAACTGAAAGTCGTATTTATGGGATGTTGATGGTATACGTGTAGATTGCAACGACACGTCTCCCCTCTTTTAGGTTACTTACCGTTTACATTACTTACCTTACGTTTAGGTTACTTACCGTTTACAGGCTTGCCCCAATAAATTCCTTCACCTTACCACTCCATCTTGCCGGCGCTCTGTCTCTTCTCTCTGGCATACTTTCTTTGACCCTCAATTTATGCATGTTATCTGGCACGTCTGGAAATATACCCAACGAACTGTTGAATACGCTGGAAGTAAATCGAGGATAGTCGTACAGTCACAATTAACTCCTGGAGTAGGTAACAAATTCTGAGCATCCTACGCTTCGTTCGTTGCTGGGCCTCGTAGTCGAGGATCTCCTCGCCATTCCAACGTTAATTCTGTCGGAAAGCGATGCTGTCCCACCGAGTTATTTTTGTTTCTTTTTTAAGTGAGTAAGTCACACCACTGTACTGGATCCGATAGCACTCCATAGTGAGAAGACCGGAGCACACCGGTATATTTTTTTTTCAGCTAATCAAATGTTCCCCATCCCTAGAGTTAGAACATATTTTACCGAAAGGTAATATTCCTATTTGACTCCCATGACATACAACGGGGTGCCGAATTCAATAAAGGCAAGGGGAAAAAATTAGGTAGTCGATCGAAGCGGGTTGTTATTACGGCAGGAGTTTGAATATTTGGGAATTCAAAAATAATGACTTGTAGCAAAGGTTTGTGTGAACTCTTGAGTGTGGTGTGTTTTTGGTGATTATCTGCGGCACATTATGAGATGGACTTTTTGGTATGTCTGAAGTGATGATGTGTGAGGGATTTGATTCGCGTGATATATACATATGTAATTGAGTGTCACTGTTTATAGAGTTGATGAGAATGTGTAACAGGGTATTATATAATCAACAATGGGAAAGAAATATCAATTTATTTTTCCATTTTATGTCTTCAGTAAGATACAGGCCTGGTTTACTAAGTACACGACAAATTAAAGGTTACAAACGCAGATCCAGTATTTTTTTCAGAAATTGTGTATTTTTTTAATTTCTTGTCATGTGTATAGGTAAATACATAAATAAATAAAAATATAAACTATGTTTCTCGGATACGGGATTTTTTGTATAAAAAAGTAACACGCCGACAAAGCGATATGAAGTTAGTTACATATTGCGGTCAGTTGTGTATTTTTTTGCGTCAGATTGGCTATCATGCGACTACCATAAATCATCAACTGACGTTTGACAGGTTCATTTCTTGTGTGTGCTTCAAATGTTCATTAACGAAAGATGCCCCCATTGAAATAGTATCACAAGCGATTTTAATTACGATAAATTATGGAAAAAATCTTTACTATTTTTGTTTTAAAAATAATAATTCTTAACCGTGTATCAGATTATTTGAACATATATAATATATATGTTTTAAACATCAAAAGGTTATTTAATACACCGACTTCAATACATTTGAACTTATTTCACCAAATTATAACAATAAAGTTTTTTATACCATTCTTGAAATATACTTTAATACATATATATTCAATATTTGGACATACATAACATATACTGTAAACTTCAAGTGGAGGGAAAGAAAATATTAAACCTATTATTTCTTAATTTCGTACTTACGTTCACATGTCTATTCTTAATTCCGTACTTACGTTCACATGTCTATTCTTAATTCCGTACTTACGTTCACATGTCTATTCTTAATTCCGTACTTACGTTCACATGTCTATTCTTAATTCCGTACTTACGTTCACATGTCTATTCTTAATTCCGTACTTACGTTCACATGCCTATTCTTAATTCCGTACTTACGTTCACATGTCTATTCTTAAATCAATAAAAAAATTACGGTATTTTTTAACCATTCGTATAAGAATATTCGCTTCGCACATACAATACACAAGATCTTCAAAGCTGAATGTGTTACTATCACGTATTGGAAGATCTTCAAAGGTACCTTTGTGGCTCGTCTTCCCTTTTTTCCGGAAATTTTCAGTGAATTTTTTTACCTACTATTCTTTTTCTGAAATATGCAGCAACGGGAAAGTATCTAATTTAATGACCCCAGCCCCTACCTTCATATCCTTACACTTTTTTTTATAAATTATTTTTGTCATATTTTTATCTATCAATAACAGTGGGTTCGAATACTGAGTTAAAGCGCCCTTTGGGAGAGTTCGCTCTCTAACAAGCGCTGTATAAATTATCCTTTTATTATTATTAATATACCAGTTTAAGACAAGTACTCTATTCATATAAATAAATCATTCCAGGGCTTGATTGAAAAAAAAAGTGAGTTTTATTCATGGAATATTTCGTAACTGTTTATTTCATGATTTATTGATTTGGAATGCAAATCAATAAATTCCAGTTGAATCGACATTTGAAGAAAAGGGATTGCGAATGATTGAGAAAATGCTCTTAATATCTCGTAAACATTGAAATCTTCGTTTCATTTAATTAATTATCGCATCGATTTACTAACAAATTATAATACTAGGTTACGCTAATGTAGTTAATGCCGTGTGACATCACACTGTATGCCTATGCGGGCCTTAATAATGGACCTAGCGGGTCAGTTCTAGCCCGCGGACCGGCGTATTTTGGACATGCCTACCATAGAGTAAGTATCAAGCATTGAACAGAGCAAACTGATGTAACACCGAGATTCTGATACTGGATGCATTCTTGCGTTGGTATGGATATGTAACTCGCACGAAACACAATAAATTTCCACATTTGGTCTGCTGACAGAGGGCAGAAGAAAGTATGGTGGGCAGCACAAGAGATATAATGATGCGACATGACACGCTCAAAAACATAAATACTCTCGAGAGCAAATAGTAGTAGATCAAATCTGATGGCAAACTGTTGCTAGTTATAAGGTAAACAAGTAAGAAAGAAGATGGAGACAAGTTGCAAGTGCTGAACTCTTTGCCCTTTATGCAACAAGATACGAGTATACCTATCTGAAATTGGCTAACGTAATCATCTCCTGTGGTACCAACGACAAATACCGTAATCCCTCTCTTCTTCAATTATACTCATAACAAGTATAGGACATTTATTTAAAATAATATTTTTTATATTATTTTATCTACGATTTCAATAATTTCCTAAAGAGTATTTAAGATATCTTAATTAATGGCATAAAACACGGAAACTGAAATAAGTCAATATTTTCTTATATATTTGAAAACGAAGATGTGTAAATAACAACACTATTAAATTCTATCAACTTTTATAAATCAAACTAAAATGATATTGAAACAACAGCAGATTGTATTCTTTCAAATATATTTTTTGTTATTAATTAACTTGAAATTAAATTACATTTTTCTTAGTACAATCCGAAACATACTAGCAATTTATTCAACTTTGGAACACTCAAAGACAGCTAAATTGTCCAATAATGAGACTGTAGCCAACCTGATTCGGCACATCTCTTGGGCTTCGTGCCGACAAAGTACGAAATATTCCGTGGTATTTCTTGGCCCCTTGCACTGAACAAAATTCCAACGATTAAATTATTAATTAACAATTTTAAAAATTCGCAGGACGCCAAAAAAACACTGGTCGTGGTGATATAATATTTCTTGCAAAGGTAATAAGTTGTACTTCACAGATATTTTTAATTTTTCATTAACTAGTGTGGATAAGAATGGTGTTCACTTACATTCCATAAATTGCATCGCCTCTTTAGTAAATCTTTACAGAACAAAAGTATTTTAACGAAGGACATTATATATTTTGCACTTTTAATATAAATTAATTATTTATAGTTAGTCATTAACACTGGAGATTTCAAGACATTGTTATTGGTTTAGTCAAACACTTTTTATTCCACTTTATATAACGGTATCACCCTACCGGTTTCAAGGCTTTCACCTCATTATCAGGGGAGCACAGGGTATTACTGATGATGAGATAAAAACTTTGAAAACGGTTGGGTTTTATCGTTACATACAGGGGATTAAATATTGTTTGACCAAGCAAATTACAATATCAATTAACTATCTATGTTAAGTGATTACTATTTTTTTAGCTTTAATCAAACTTGCTTCAAGCATATCATCACCATCACGTTACGCCCCTATTGGGGTAGACATAGAGAATAAATATCTACTTCATTATATACTTCTTCCACGTTCATTTACCTCGTATTTATTATCATCATTAAGGTTTTTCAATCTTTCCAGTTTAAAAATTTGATTTATTATGTCGTGCCGCGTGTTTCTAGATCTTCACAACTTCTTGTACCATCTATACTACTTTTATAGATCATTTTTCTAAACCTTTCATCATTAATTGTTATATGTAGTTAAACCATCTTAATTCTTCTTTCTTCATCTAAAGCACTGCAACTTATTTCAATCCGTATTCTGTCTTAATGTTCCTTTTCCTTATTTTGTCATACATTGTACAAATCACACAAGGTTTCCCAAATAGTTAAAACCAAAAAAAATTCATAAATTAATCAAAATCTATAAAAATTCCTTATTTTCTTTATCTGTTAATACTTTCTCTGCTAATCACTCGATATCAAATGGTATAAGGTGCACACTAGGAACACCCATACGATATAGTGTGACGGGCTACAGTAACTTTTATAAGCCAGTACATGACTGGCATGGCCCCGATCACATCGGGAACGCAAATAAATAAATAATTGGAGCTATTCACTTTTTTTATTACATTGAAATAAAATAAAAAAATCTACATGGCAATTTTTTTCTATCAATTACCACTTTGCAAAATCAACATAAATTATCAAATTTCAAATACCCGTCGAATCACGACGAATTTAAACATACTTACTTGTTCATAGAACCGCATACAGTTTTGAAGAAACAAGATTGCGTTGTCAGTAATAATTTTTAGGTTTCTTGTTAGTTTCAAACATTTTTACTGAAATAAATGCATAAGTTGACCATCGTCAATAAAATGCATTGCAATAACAGAACACGCGACTTCAAATTAGTGTATTTTTTTTTCAAAAAAGAGAGTAGATTTTTTTTAAATTTTCATTATCTTTTCATAAAATAACACACTTATACTAAAAACAAACAAAACATTTTTTCAATTGATGTAATTCGCTACTGCAGGTCGATAATGAATGCGTTAATAAACCACCGAGATTGAACATTTTAGATATGCTTTGAATAAAGAGCAAAGTGCCATAAATTTAAAGAAGTGCGCGAATTCGAGGATAGCTATGTTGATTATGGCTATTATGTTCCAATGTTTTAGGGGAAGGTTGTATTGTTTTACAAGTTCATTGTACAGAATGAAACGTACTTGTAACCATTTCTAGGGCACGGAAATTCACAAGAGCTGTGTTTAAAGAATAATAGATTTTTTTTAAATATATCGATTAAGATAGCTAGGATTAGTGATACAGGCCTTTTTAAGAATATCGATGATAAAGGAACCTTTAAAATATTTCCTAAGATGACTTTATTTAAAAAATTCAACAATGGATTGGAAGTGCATTTGGAATAATTTCAGTGGATTTAAAACTTATTTGATTAAAATAAGCAGGATTTCTTCACAAACATAATATTTATTTGTACACTATACAGACAATTTCGACCATTAAAATATTAACAATATTCAAATTTAGAATTTAGAGTGTGCGTGAATAGAAAAATATAAGTGTTACAATAAGTACAAACATTAACGTGATTCATACACAAATAATATCAGAAGGAGGTACGAGTACATACATACTATAGTGTCTTCTCTCTTAAATGTATTATATTTTTCTGCCATCTATTTATTTTCCATTCTTATTCTACATATGCAAGGGTGTGGGCTGAAAAACATCTGATGTCCCCGTGGCTGGGCTCGCCTTATATTTATGGGGTATATCTTGGCCGGGGGGATGTTATTAGATGAGCCCAGACCTTTTGATACCTTCTGTCTTTAATGTATTCTCTGCAATCTATGTGTTCTTGAAGTATATTTAAATGTATTATGTACATACTATGTCGCTATCAATAAACCTATATTTATTTTATTTATATATCACACATATAATACAAGCACACAACAAACCAGAGTTGAGAAGGAGCAGGGCCGTATACAACGCATTAAAATATTATTAAAAAATAACAACATACTAGGCGTATCCAGAAAGTAAGTGTACTGAGGCTCTCACGACCGGATGGATTTTATTTTCGACATGTTGGCTACACTTCCGCGTAGCCTGACCCTTCCCCTCCGCAACGAGACCGGTTCGAGGTCAGTGCGTTGAGAATTGTCGACGCGACAACACGTTTCGTGAAAAATGTCAAACCAATCTCCCGCCAAGTGCGAAATTTTGTAAAAAGGCAAGAGTTTTTGAGGCGCTGCAAACTCCATGGAGATGTATTTCTCCGCTCCATCGTTACTGGAGATGAAATTTGGGTTGCACACTACACGCCTGAAACCAAAAGGCAGTCTCAACAGTGGCGTCACACCTCTTCACCCTCCGCCAAAAAGTTCAAAACCACAATTTTAGCCAAGAAAATCATGGCATCCTTGTTTTGGGACTGTCAAGGCATAATTTTAATTGAATATATGCCTCAAGGGGAGACCATCAACTTTGCAAGATACTGTGAGACCCTAAAAAAATTGCGGAGGGCGATTCAGAACAAGAGGAGAGGCATGCTGACAAAGGGAGTCTGCCTGCTGCACGACAATGCAAGACCACACACGGCCAACGCCACGAAGGAACTGCTCGCCTCGTTTAAATGGGATGTCCTGAACCATCTCGCGCATTCCCATGACCTAGCACCTTCAGATTACTATTTCTTTACCTCCCTGAAGCTGCACATGGGTGGAAAAAGGTTTTCAACCGACGAGGAGGTAAAGGAGGAGTTGGAGAAGTGGACGGAGGGGTTGGCGGGAAACTACTTCGAGGAAGGCATCAAAAAGTTGATACCCCGCTTCACCACCTGCATTGAGAGGAATGACGACTATGTCGAAAAATAGCTTACATATGTACTACGGTAACCACGTAATTTTTTTGTTTAAATAAAAAAAATTGTAACCTACAAAAATTCGGTACACTTAGTTTCTGGATATGCCTCGTATATGAGTACAAAAAAATAATATACAAGTAAAAAATAAAAACATTTCACGTGTATAATCCACCCATTCAATATACGAGTATATCTAAAAACACAAATCGAGACATAAACATATCGTTTACAAATTTTGGAATGTTTGAGGGGGAAAATTAACGAGTCACGCCGCGGCGTTAAATTCATGGTTCCAATATACAAAAACTGTCTCCGAGAGAACTTAACATATTGAAATGCATTGAAAACAAAATCATCACACGCTGTCAACTTATTTAAATAACCATGAGTTTTGCACATTGCTGACGGCATAACGAGATCCCAGGACGGTACTACTCTACAACTCAAATTCATTCATTTAAAATGAAGCCTTGGTGCGATTCATGACAGCTAGAAAAAATGGTATATTCCACACAATTTTCTTTTGCGGGGGGGGGGGGGTTGCATGTAGAGGCATTAAAACCTAAACAGCCTTGGAAAATCTGGAAATAAATTATCAGGCTCCAAATAGGAATAAGGAGAATCAAGGACATCATGGCAATATGAAATATTACGTAATGGATCGACTCTCTGTATCTGTGGTGAAGAGCAGTCTATGCGACACTTTCTGCAGTGCCTGTGGATTCCGATGTATTGCACCGTAGACAACTTGATTCGTGAAATGCCCATAGCAGCCTTGGTGGCAAAATTCTGGGCGGAAATAATTTAATGTCTTTGACACAGTAAGAAGAAGTAAAGAATTGTAATTAAGTATTGACATTCCGTTTTAACTGAATTTATTTAATGGTGCTTTTTAATTCTGAATGTTTGAATACAGTGGTATTTAAATCATAACGCACTTTAATCACATGACAGTTTAACTTATAAGATATCATTATCATCAGCTCACATTCATCCACTGCAGGATGTAGACCTCTCTAAGTTGTTTCCCATAAATCCTGTCATTTGCGCAATGCTACCACGTAATCGCTGATTGCTTACGTATTTCGTTCACCCATTCCTACAGGTCTTATTATGTCTATTGGATAACACAACTACTTCATACGTTCAACAATGGTCCACTTCTCGGGCAATATGTTCAACCCACTTCCACTTGAATATTTTTGCAACCTCTATAACATCATCAACTTTTGTATGGACGGATATGCAATCATTGCGTTTGCGATATCTTCTGGTATAACCTAGCGTGCACCTTTCCATGCTGCGTTGTGTTGTCGGGAACTTTTGTATAATTTATACATAAAGATCCCAAGTTTCGTTTCCATATGTTAGTACTAGTAATATGCATTAGTTAAATGCCATCCGTTTGAGGTAGATTGAGAAATTGCTCTTGAAAATGTATTTTAGTCGCCCAAAAGAACTTCGAGCTAGTTTTGCTCTTCTGTTTATTTTAGTCGTCCAAAAGAACTTCGAGCTAGTTTTGCTCTTTTGTTCTAAAAGTGAAATCCTCAAAGTAAATACTTTGTCTGAAGCATACGTGTATACATTGTTAAACTTGTTCTATCTGTGTTTCGTCCACTTGGATCGATGTGACATCTGAAAACTTAAAAGATATATTTGCGTTAATTTCCTGAAATTCATCGGTGAATTGTATTTTTTTCAGAAGGCAGAGATAAATGTTACTCTTTTCATATGTTTAACTTCCGGTGCTGTTTGGTCACAAATCAAATTGTGATGCTTACCTCAGGTATGAATTTATGCTCAGGAACTGCCCGAACTTTTCATATTTACTTTTAAAATCACATTTCCAGCCCACTATAATAAATCTTATCTAGGAAATTGAGATGTTCATATTTGTAATGGCCCGGGTAAATTATTTAATTTTTATACATTTATTTTTCAATTATTTAAAAAAAAAGCTTGTTTAGGGATGAATGTGAAACAATCGATGTACGAGTATTAAGTTTGGACATGTAGAAAAAAATTATGAAAAATACAAACAAAACAAATATACCAAAGAAAATTTGATTAAATCTAACGAATCGTTTGTTGAAAGAAGGTATGTGAATGTAAAATAGGCAAAAAATATGTATCGTGATAGAAAAAAGAAAGGGATGCTCATATGTATGGAAAGGCTTAGTTTTTTTGGAGTATCGATAGCTAATTGAGCTTTAAATGTTTGAATTAAAAATATTATAATTTCTTTATATTATACAACCTGGCATGTGGCAATCCTTTAAAACCAACCATACAATTTTCAAGAGGCCTGAAGTAAAAATCAGATTTATAACAATTTCTATAAATATTACGTATCAACGGATTTGACCTGCTACCTTCCGGTCGAAAAACAGTTAACACCGACTAAGCCATGGAAGTCCTCTTTCCTTAGCATAGTCTCCATCTCATACTCGAACATGGGAATCGTCAAGGATTGAATGAGATGCGTTTTTTTATCTAACTAAAAAGACAATTTTGTCTCGATGGAATAAAAATAAAACAATCAATCGACTTTGTTTTCCGTGACATTATTTTTTAGCGTATCACTTCACGCGTTTCAACACACAATATGCGCTCCTCAAGGGAGTTATTAAAAGATAAATGAGATGAACTAACCTGAGAAGGAAATAGTGTGTGTGTAGAAATCCGCAGCCATATACTAAAAAATAAAGTGGAAGAAAAGAAAGGAAAGTGTATGGGTTTCCACAAAATAAGGCAAATTGAAGAATTCTGCTATTAAGGTAGTATTTTATCTGATGATGGAAGAGTTACGAGGGACATTGAACGGAAATCAGCGACAGGAAACAAAGTCAATGGGATGCTAAAACATACATGCTCGAACCGAGCAGTATCAAAATCTGCCAATATGATAGTTCACCGCAGTATTTTAATATAGACTTTGATGTATGAGGATGAAACGTGGACGTAGAACAAGATTGAAAAAGCTTGAATAAATGCTATAGAAACGTGGACGTAGAACAAGACTGAAAAAGCTTGAATAAATGCTATAGAAACGTGGACGTAGAACAAGATTGAAAAAAAATTAATAAATGCTATAAAAACGTGGACGTAGAACAACATTGAAAAAAAAAAAAAAATGCTTTAAAAACGTGGACGTAGAACAAGACGGAAAAAAGTTGAATAAATGCTATAGAAATTCGTGCACTTATAAAATTTGATTGGATGACCATGTATGTCATAATACGGTATTACGTTATTAGGGATGAGTGTGAACTGGACTGTAGGCTTATGTGCCAAGTAAGATGAAGAAGAGCACTCGGAGATGGTTTGGGCATGTGGAACGAATGAATGAAGAAACACTAACAAAACAAATATGCAGTGCCAATATGAGTGGAAGGCGTGGCGGAGGAAGACCAAGGAAACTATGGTTGAATCAAGCGTATGATGTTTTGAAAGAAGGATATGTTAAAATTATGTATGTAAGAATGTATGTTAGGAGCTGTGTATAAGAAAGTATATGGATGCAGAAGGGATGTGTGTCGCAATTGGAAAGCCTGGCGATATCTCTTTTCTGCCTATCCTGATAAGGAGACGGTGTAATGGTATATATGTATGTATACACAAAATAACTACTGAACTATTCAAAAAAAGGATTTACTTAATTGAAATACAAAAATTGCAAGGAGTTTATTAAGCATTAGTTTCATTTTTTATGCTTTCTTTATGTTTCTTAACTGAGATCATTTTTAACGTTTTATATTTCTGAACGTAGAAAATTCTTGATATCATCGACTGAACTGTCAAATAAGGGGGAGCGGCAGGGGTGTTTTTATTTATGCGAAATATATACCATCTAGTGCGAGAGCTTAGTATCGAAGATATGCCGAACGACTCCTAAAAATATAATGTCCGTTTTTTACGAAGAAAAAATGAGAACATCAGCGATAAACTTGTTGGGAATCTCATCTGAAGCAAAACACTACCGCGAGTTGTATTATATTAAATGGGTAAAACTTTATTTTATTAATATTACTCTCATCCAAATCCAGATCAACATTTCTGAAAAACATAACTTTTTTCAATCATCTTTATCTGAAACGATCGCAAAATGGTAATTGAAAAATGAATCAGTTTTGAAATGAGTATTATTATCGTTCTGGGCCCGATTTCACATTTTCTTAAGACTTAAAAATCCATGGAGCATCAACGTGCACTTGTCAGAGTGTTTTAGTTAAAAAAAACGTTTGATAGATACAATTGATGTTTTACGTAAGATGAAGAAGGGAGCTTTACAATGGTTTGGACATATGGAGAGAATGGATGACTAAGCGAGTCGGAAGTAAAAAATATGCGTGGAAGAGATGGATCGGAAAAACTTATCTGGGTCAAATATACCACATTAAAGAAGGTAAGGGAAAATGATGAATAATAGAATTTTGTGGATAACGAGATGCATGAATGTGGAGAATTGGAAAGTTGCGTGTTTGGATATGTATTCTTTCTGCCTACTCCGCAAGGGGCAGGACGTCATGATATATATAAATGTGAAAACGATTTATTTGATACAGTTTGATTTATTTACAAATCAATGGTAAGGTTGTATGTGTTAGGATATCAGTACGAAATTATATGAACCCTTTTAAATTCGCCCTAAATTCATGCTAATCAGTTGTGAGATAAATGTTCATTCATTGATTATAATTTAATGATTCATAAGTTTTAAAACTGCTTTGAAAAATATTTTAAGGTTTTATTTTACAATTAGTATATACAAAATAATTGGTATAGTTATCGTTATGTTGGTAATATCTTCAAAACAATCAAGATAATGTTAATATTCAGCACCCTGAACTATAAAAATGTAAGCGCTTTCTGGAATGGGGTACATGGTGATATCGTTAAATTTTGTGTAGTAAATGTGAAAAAAATATTTCTATTTTTCAAAAAATAAACACGCATTATGTTACTTTCAACAATGAAATGTTTGTTTTTTTTATTATTTTCATAAGAAAAAAAATATTTATTTCCTGGTATTCACATTGTTCATATCGTTTTCAGTGCTAAATTGCACACCGTTCCAGAGCGTAAAAGTTTAAATGTCAAAATGTTAAAAAAAATCTATATTTTCATGTGGTTACCGTCTTGGATAGAATCCTTATCTTTCAGAGAAACATATGTATGGTATATTATATGTATGAAGAAAAGATTTAAGTATTGTTGAAGGGAAAAAACACAATGTATTGTAGATATAAGTTCTCGGATGTAAAATTATTGATCTAAGTAAATTAGGTTAAAATTATTTTTTAATCTAAAGAAATAAACAAACATTTACTACTTAACATACTCGTACTTCAGGGGAAGGAAAAATATAAAAAAATATCATTAATTTTTTTGTATTTTTACGAAATTTAGATATACATTTAAGATGAACAACACTGACAAGAAATAAAAATCAAGAACATTATTTTCAGATAAAAGAGATAGACTCCCCTCCGTTTCCATTTATTAATGCATTCGTCACCATTTTCTTTGTATCTCAAGTACTAGAACGAAAAAGTTTCCAACTTTTCTAGTTCCCTTTTGCGAGGCTTTTTTTTTCTTCCTAACTCTCCCTTCCCTTTGTATTCTTTTACGAAGTTATGATGTTTTCGAATTTCTTTTTTTCGCCAAATAACAAATACTTTTGACATTTTAAGGGATCAGCAAATATTTTTAATCTTGTTTCTCCTTTTTAATATCTTAGTAAGAATATAAAAAAAATTATATGTGAAGATATTATTTTTCTTTGTTTCTAAACATGACATGTTATGACTGTGAAGATAAAACAAAATGTATTTATCATCATCATCGTCACCGCCATGCTATGTTCCTATTGGGGTAGGCGGAAAAACAAATATCCACATCATTCTATCCTGGCACATATCTTTCACTTTCACCACTTTCATACGTCCTGCCATTTTTTTTAGAATTTGATTAATTTGGTCCTAATGCGTTTTTTTTTCAAACTTATATTCCCAAACGTACATATTATTTTTGCTTATCTTTCAACATTCATTCTTTCAACATAGCCGAACTATCTAAATTCTTATTTTTTTTATCTTATACACTAGATATCTCAATCCACATTTTTTCCTGATGTTATCATTACTTATTTCTTCTTACATTGTTTTTCTTTAAAGTCTACGCAGCGCTCTAATTTCTGCCGCTTTTATCTCGTTTTCATAAATTTTTTACAACGCCTAGGTTTCGTCTGCACACTCTAAGGTTGAGATCAAGATTCCATTATGAACAGCCAGTTATTCTTATCTTCAAAACACTTTTCATTTTTCACTTATTATAAACATGTGATCTTTTGGACTTACTATATATACGAGTATGTCCAAATATCAGAAGTAACATTGTAAGTGTACATGATTTTGATGGATAAAATACGTTTTATTTATATTGATATCCTGAGCTTACTAGCTTACTTTTACACCTTATTTCACCGGAATTTCTCTATTGTACCTTTAGAGCTACCTTTTATAAATTCAAAAACTAAACTAGGTTATTGTAATTTATTTTTAACAAACACTGTTTATTCCACTTAAAAAAGTGGAATAAACAGTGTTTGGTAAAAATAAATTACAATGTCTTTAAACCTCCACAACGTTAATGCCTTAACTATAAACAACATAAACTAGGTTACAATAAAACCGGGTATAAGCTGGGTATAGATATTACTTATGAAGAGATATTACTATACATAAGTAATATCTCTTCATTCGAGTTTTGTTATATGTCTCCAATTTTCCGTAATGAAAACTCCAAAGCTTTTTACATTATTTGTTTTTTTTTTCAATATACCTGCAGATTTTTTTTATTGATATACCTATAGTTATTTATATACTAGACTGTAAAATTTTTGTTGATATACCTGAATTGTTGTTGATATAATGTTTTAAGAACTATTATATATTTTTTTGCTAATATACCAACAAGTTTTTTTTAAAAGAACGATAGAATTTTTTGTTGATATACCTACAAGTGTTTTCATTTACCTATAGGATTTTTGTTGATATATGTACCTACAGATTGTTTTAATAAAACTACAGATTTTTAAGTTACAGAGATACCTACAAATTGTTTTATATAACTCTAGAATTTTGGTTCATACACCTACAGATTTGTTTATACAAATGTAGAATTCATGTTGACACACCTACAGATTTTTGTATACACCCTCAAAATTTTTGTTGATTTACCAACAATTTGGTTTTTATATCCCTTTCAATTTTTTTTCGTTATGCCTTCAGATTTTTTTCTCTACCTCCATTTTTTCTAACATACATACCGTTTTTTTCGTTAAATAATGGCTAAGATTGAACTATTAAACTTGTTATTACAGTTTATATTTTTAAACCAAGTCTTCTTATTCAACGTGTGCATGTATAGGTAGTTATTTCAACAAGTTTAAAAATTGCCATCAAATATCCGTCTATATGTATTCCAAGTGTCGATTATATCTTAAGAAACTAAATATAATATCTATTTTATGTTGTCCGTTTAAGTGAATAGCTAAAACAAACATTTATTAGTTATAATTATAGTAATCCGATAAGTACCTAATAACTTAATCGAAAACTTTTTAACTTCGCTTTGTGATTACTGCAAATAATGCTTGATAATATATGTTATTCTTATTTGCCTATCAAGTTTAAAGAATTATTTATTGATAAACCTCTCTTCGTATAAACGTTTTTTTTCTGTTTCATATAATTAAACCATCAAAATTTAAATGAGGTTGGCATTAATGTGACGACAAAACCAAGGCATTAACCAGGAAAACTCCTCCCCTAGATCGGCTGATGTACGCCCATTTTGCGTTCTTATGCTTTTCTATGAATAAATTAATTGGTTCCATATATATTATATATCTCTTGTAACGCAATCATTCTATTTGACATAAATAGTATTATCCGTTTCTTAAAAAAAGGCCATCTTACTAAGGAAAAATACGATACTATTGTTTTACCGTTAAGGAGTTGATTCATAAGGACAGAATACCCAACTCTCAATATATGCCTCATTATTTTTCCTTTCAAATTCTCTTTTTTCAATATGAGATGCTAACCCACCAACAATATGAGATGATTTGTGCCACCATGTTAAAGCCAAAAATGTAATTATAAGAATCATTAGTCAAATAAAAAAAATTAAGACCATTCAAAGCTTCATATGATTAATTTACAAAAAAATCATCCTTAAAGTTTAATCGATGAATACAGAAAATAACTTCGAAGAAAGAAGAAACGCACCACTCCTTAGATGGGACAAAGATATGAAATTTAGTAAATCAAATCTGTCACGTAAAAGACGACCGAAAAATACACGATCTACAGTCTCGTCATCTAGAGCACGCTCACAGACGTAATCCTTTACAATACTCATTCTGTAAAGATGGCTAGCCACCACGCAGTGGTCTATCCGCACGGGATATATGATTAACACTTCCATTTTGTTCATTCTCATCATATTAAAGCACGGTTTCAAAGGACAAGTTTGCTAGATTGATTCATATTTTGAGCCCTTATTTACACCAATTATGATATATCCTAATCCGGTGCACCCGGCAGGGGTCTGTCGTCTCTGCAATTCGTGAGAGGCAATGGTCCTCGCTGGGACTTGTTCTGAGAATGCCGGATGATAGTTGGCCGAGGAGAGCGCTGTTTTTCTGTCCATTGGGGTCCCGACGGCCTGGAAGACCCTCTCTCACGGTGTATTGTTCGTATGACAAGGAAGTCAGAGCGTTAGGAATGTCGTAGAGGGAGTTAACCAGCACCACCCAAAACCGCTCTGAATGGAGAAGACTGGTGGCTTCCCTATGCTCCCCTGTAGAGTTTTAAAAGAAGGGTGAATTGAATTGAATTAATATCCTAATCCAACGCCCATCGATGCCAAGTATCATGTTTAATTTTGTTTGAATGATCAGTTTTTAGTCAAGTATGATTTTCAATAACAGAAATGTATAAAAAAATATATCTTGATGAAGTCCATCTAATAGTCAAACTTAACAAGGTTCATATTTTAACATGTTTTATTTATTTCCTCGCTAAATTATTTGCATATCACTCGTTAATATCTTAATTGTATTAATTTTGTAATTTTTTCTACATCTTCTTGTATCAAAGGTACTAAATGATTTTCGCCCAGAATTCTGCCACGTGTAACAGCACTGGGCGTTCTGCGAATCAAACCCTCTTTGGTATAAGACACCGGACTCTTAGGATACTGCAGCAAGTGTTGCATGGACTGCTTCTCATCACAAATACTGAAAATCAATCCATCACGTAATATTCTACATTTTGCTACATTATCCTTGGTTCTCAGAATTTCTGTTCGAAATCCGTTTAGAGAGTTTCAAGTCCTCGAGGGCAATTTAGATCCAGGTGGCAATGCACCTACATGCAAAATCGTAAATCCATTCTTCGAGCAGAAATTGTTCCACCCGTAATTCTTAATAACTTTTCGTGAATATTTTAAAACGACATTTATTGATACCAAAAAGAAGGAACATAATATCACTAAGATATTTCTCTTAAATGGATCCGTATTTATTATGATTTTTTCTGAATCATATATTAGGGACATGTCGTGGTATGTCAGATATTTTTGAAAGGTTTTAGTTCATTTTGTATGATCGTCCCAATCAAGTATCATCACAAGAAAATGGGGAGAAACCCTCACAGGGAAGAAATTGGATTTATTCTATCTACCTGTTATTTTATTGTTTGTATCGTATTGTATTACACTGTTATTGTAGTCTACAATCTGACGGGATCACTGCCATATGCCAATCTCTACTAATCAACCAGAAAGTGTTTTTAAAATCTGAAGGAAAGCTTGACATGAACCCTTTATAAAACATCTGTGATCTCTAACGGAAATCGACCCACAACTCACGGGCTGAAAGATATAAATTTTACCAATAAGGCCACGGAGATCGTCATTTTACTAGATTATATGTAAAAGATACATATATGTTATGGAAAAGTCTTGGTCGATGTTTTATGACCCTCCTAGTCTATTATGTCCCATTTTTCTTGTGCTGCGGTAACAAGGAGCGATTAGATGTTTTAAGTATATGCTTTATTTTAATATTTACTCTATATATGAAGTGAATTAAAAGTTGCGTAATAGATACATCATTTTTCTCATGTTTTGACGGGTATTTCAAACTATTTTGAATATTGAAAATAAAAATTTGTATCAAAATATCTAATAAATTTATACACAACGGAAGTCCATCTGCATAGATACATAAGAATAAATGCCTTTTAGGATTCTTGATTTGACGCATGAGATTTATCGCATCCATCCATCTGCAGAGTGAATTAAATAACTGTCTGGTCAAAGATGAATAATAACTACGAGTTATTCGTAAAACTAATTACACATATTTTTCCACCTTTGTGCATTGAATCAGGTGCACAGTGATATGATTTTTATAATTGTTTCAAGTGCCTTCTATACTCCGCTAGAACTGAGATCTCCTCTCGTGTCATACCATATAATAAGCTCCTTTATCTGGTCAATCGAACTCTTCCTTGACTGTCTCTCGATTTAACTCTTAATAGACTTACTTGACAACACACACATAAACATGTTTGAAAAATGTTCTTTAACCCTTTTTAGTTTAACTCTTTATATTTTATATTTAAAATAATTTATTTGTCTTCCAATGGCATCGGTACTTTTTACATGTAATTATTTTTGTGTTCAGAATTCACTACTATTATCTTTTTGATCTTCCTTTGACCCAGGTGATTTTATTTTGAGGAGTGGAGGATGTGAAACAGAGATTCGATGACGAACTGAAAACCAGCCATGACAAGTCTAACATAGATTTGAATTACCCGATCTATGCTCAGATATACCAAAATCCGTCTAGTTAGGCATCTAGTATTCTTCAAAGCACTGTATGTAGGAAAAAAATGGACAGTTAGAAAAAGGAAAGAAATGTTATAGATGCCTTCAAAATATAGCATTAGAGTCATATTACTGTCATAATATCCCGCCCTATTGGATCAATCCGGAACTCAACCTCAAAGTTCTACTCCTCTCCAAAATATAGCATTAGAGTCATATTACTGTCATAATATCCCACCCTATTGGATCAATCCGGAACTCAACCTCAAAGTTCTACTCCTCTCCAAAATATAGCATTAGAGTCATATTACTGTCATAATATCCCACCCTATTGGATCAATCCGGAACTCAACCTCAAAGTTCTACTCCTCTCCAAAATATAGCATTAGAGTCATATTACTGTCATAATATCCCACCCTATTGGATCAATCCGGAACTCAACCTCAAAGTTCTACTCCTCTCCAAAATATAGCATTAAAGTCATATTACTGTCATAATATCCCACCCTATTGGATCAATCCGGAACTCAACCTCAAAGTTCTACTCCTCTCCAAAATATAGCATTAGAGTCAGATTACTGTCATAATATCCTACCCTATTGGATCAATCCGGAACTCAACCTCAAAGTTCTACTCCTCTCCAAAATATAGCATTAGAGTCATATTACTGTCATAATATCCCACCCTATTGGATCAATCCGGAACTCAACCTCAAAGTTCTACTCCTCTCAAAAGAAACATCTCTCCGATACAGATATCTCATTAGGGGATTTGAATACAAGGGCACAAAGTTTCAAACCAATCCGTTAGCGACACATCAGCCAGTCGAGATTTTTTTAAGAAGTGGACGCGGACACAATTATTTACCCGCACACCGATGTGAATAACTATTCAATTTCCACCTAACAACTTATCAGAGTGATAATATAAACAAAAAAAGAGATGCACTAACAATAGCTTTACCAATTGGATGTTGATTTCACAATGAATGTGATAGCATGTTTGCTAACAAAATAATTTGATTCTGAAACTACCGCAAAATATTGCACAATAACATCCAATTTGGCAAATAGAAAGCAATTTTTTCAGTCATTCATATGGTATACCACAACATATGTTGAAAAGTGTGGTCAAGAGACTTGTCCGAGGCCTAAAGAGTTGTTAGAGATTCCACTAATCCAAACATTGGCTTTAGAATCACTCGAGTATGAAGGAACTTAGTTGATCATCGTACATTTTAGAAATACTACCGCACTAAGTCAAGCAACGACATTCGCTCACATTTAGCTCGTGCGAGTAGTATTAGCAAACAAGCTATTTAATCATATAAGGACACCTTTTTAGTAACACCATTGGAAATCAAACCCGCAACCTCTGCGTGAAAAACCTGTGTCGTACAAACTAGGCCACGGAGGTCATCGTGTTTAATGATCTTTAATATATTCACACTAAAATACCAAAAAATAAATGCAACTGACCAAATGTTTGGAATTGTGTTTGTCGTAGCTTGGCATTTGTCTTTGTAATTATGTGAATGGAGTGTTAAGTATTCTGAACAAATATATGAAATTTGTGATTAAGGAATAGAATCACTTCGTCACAGGCCTTTCTTGTTAAATATGTTTTCTATATCCACAAAATTGAGTTTTTTTTATGTGCTTGTACTATACGGTTTGGTTTTGTTCGTGGAGAATTAAAAAAATGGCACTATCATTTTTTTGTATTATTACCATCAAATATATATAGTATGTTTTCGCATTTCTTATGTGAGACCACTGGCCCAATCAGTAACAGTTACTATTGACAGCATTTCAGAAAATACTAAGCCATTTCATTGCCGTTGATGTATAAATAAGTAACCCATATATGTAGAGAATCGTGATAAACGGATCCGTTTCTTTAACCTCTGAACTCATCTTAAATTGTTGTTGGGTATCTTGTTAAAATTCACTCAATTTATAAGCGGGATTGATTGTTAGTTTAGCTATTCAAAAAGAGAAAATATGAAGTATAAAAATTTAACTCTATGAATTTTATGCATAAGCTCCTTAGCATTTAAAATAAAAATTTAAAGTCAGAGATAAAAATGATTTTAGAATAATGAAATTATACAACAAATACTTATTTTGTCTTAGAAAGTGTACGGGTGTAGAGAATTCGAAAAATGTGTGATGTGATTGAAAACTCTGCTCTTTATTCTCTCTGCCTACCGTTAATAAGATGTTCAAATATAAATAGCTTAAATTTACCTATGATAATAATAATGGGATAGTTTATATAGTGCCGTTTAGAGAAAAGACTCTTTCCAGGGGTGTTTTTACTAGAGAATCGAACCCACTATTATTGAAAGATAATATTATTAATAAATAAAATTAATTGAGTATTAAGACAGTCAAAATGTTTGAGATCAGACACGCGTCTCAAAAAAACATATCTGGCGAGAAAAGTCACCAACGAAAGACGAACTATCAAGAACTTCCTACAGGTCTTCCGATATGCGATAATTAACACATTCAATATCAGGCGAAATGTAATGTATGTGTATACTACTCATATGCAATCATAAATTTGAATAAGACCTCACAAAAAGGATTTTATTCTATTGCTTCCTGCACACGCCACCCATTAACTAATCTAACACTTAGAGGCAGACCATTTTACGATATGGAACTAGCAATAGCAAAAACCCTTCCATAACACCCCATTCTATTTGATGGATTCGGAACAATAAATTTATTTGATGGAGATAAAATTGACCTCCAAGTTCTGCTCCTCTCCGACACAACAACATCTCTCAGAGAGATCTGAAAGATGCAAGGAAGACATCCCATTAAGGGACTTGAATACAAAGAACAAAGTTTGAAATCAGCTGTTCGCTACTCTAGCCAGTACAATATTTTAAGAAGCGGAATAATACGACAATATTTATAACCACCATAGATCAACACATAACGGTTGCATTGAAAATGGACTAGAGTCTAGACATTTGTGAATGTAATCAATAGATAGTATGGTTGTTTAGTTCCAAATGTTGATAACTCCTAAAAATACATTTTGAGTTATTGGCACATATCGATCGAAGTTGTTTTGAATATTTTTAAACGCTTTTTTTTTTAATTTTCAATATATTTTCCACAGTATCTATGCTCTTTTTTCCTGTTAATGATATTTCCATATAAACACATATAAATAATTCAACTGGTTCGAGCATCAGCCGCTCGTGTGATTAGACAACACTCAGCAAAAACTGTTTTTCATACATCCAGTTTTAAATATATTTATTCGAAATTCAAAAGTTTGTTTTAAGTTTGCCAACTATTAATAAATAATAGTCACCAGTGAAAATTTTGTTTTGACATTCAGCTACAGTTCAGAAGCGTTGTAAAAAATGGTAACCGTACACGGTTTAGGTAAATCATCTGCTAATATAAAGGTGACAAAATACCGCAACTGGGTATCCTTAATCTTTGACACCATCTGTTATAGGAAAACAGTGTGGGATGAGGCAGATTGTGCTTACTCATCTCGAATTGTATTGTTTCACAAACTTTGTTTACATCAACAAAAAATATTTAAACAATAAATAAATTAACAAAACATCTTCAATTCTTACAATCTTCATACACGAAAGTCTTAGTTTCGATCCATTTAATTTTTATTTTAACTGAAAGAAAGAAAATAATCACAAACAACAATTGACTGATTTGAAGTGAATTATTAATTTTGTTTTTATTCATAATACATAATAAGTTCAATTACATTAGAATTTTCAACATTTCCTGACATTCAAACATATTAAAGAAAAACAAGCATAACCAAATAAAATTTAAAAATCACTAAAGATATTCACTTAAATTGATGGGTGATTACCAACGTTCTCAGTCTTAGAAGGAATTTACCTTTATTTTTGATAATGTGCTATGAATTATGTCAATATCTGAAGCAATCCTATTCAAAACTAATAAAACCCTTCCAATAGGTTCAGTGGCTGGGAAGCCATTCTTACATGGTACGTGAGTGAGTTACTTACCGCCAGCGCAAACAACCGTAATTGTCAACAATAAAAGGAAAATTTATGCAGTGTCATTTAGAAAGCAAACTTTCCTCAGTGGCCTTCAACAAAACACGTAGTTATGACAGCGTCATCTGCATATTATGGTTGGTAATACTAATTACAGCCTAACATATATATTCTACCAATTACAGCCTATATGGTCTCTGTAATAAATTTCTGGTTGGCTGGAAAATACTGCCACTTAATAAAAAATCTGTCAGATTGTATTATATTCAATGAAAATGTAATGCAATACTGTATAATTTGTTAACGAAATTATCAGCAACATATTTAAAAGTTCCTTATTATTAAGTTAACAAGCTTTGTGGTAGATATCACAATTCGATTTCATTAAAACCAAAATGAATACAAGAAATTTAAAAAGCAGTTAGATCAAGAGCACTCTAAAATTCTGGCTAGGTAGCTTCTAAGCGCCAGGCAACAATTGATTCAAAATATAACAGAATGATGCTAAGTAAACGTACTAAAGTACCCTGACGCCTTGATGCTAGGTAAACTTACTAGCCATTGAACTACGAAGCAAAAAAATGTTCTTATTTCAAATTTTTAACTAAATTTAATTTTTATTACTTAACTTGTTTTATTTTTTGAAGTAATTGTAACACCTCAAAATTAAGGTTAAATAATATTCATAAGTTTGAGAAACTCTGAGTTAATAAATATATAGAAACACGATCACTCAAATTTATCTGTATCTTTTTGTCTTTAAGTTATCTAATTGAAATCCTTACAGTTATTTCTAACTGTGATCTGAATCGTCAATTGAAAGCAAATTGTTCATTGACTCATCCATTGTCTAAGTTGCTTGATATTAATGTTTTGAGACGCCAAATGTATCCATTCTAGAACAGAACAAATATGTGCTTCAAAAATGTGCCGAATACATACAACAGTGAAACATCCAAAATATGTAAACATTTATCACCAATCAAAAATCAATGTTACTGTGCCATCGAATAAAGAAGTCTTAGGAGCAAAAGAAGTCAGATCAATTGAAGAAGACAAAAAAGAAGAAATGGATCAAGAAGAAACATCGTCAGAAGATAGAGTGGAGGTTAAATGTGTAGTAAAGAAAAAAGTTATACAGAGATCTAAAAGTGTACCTCATCTACGAACAGCATCATATTGTGGATCTGAACCCAAAGAAAATTTTCTCAGAGATCTCCGAGACTTTCGTGATCTTCATGTTCACAATTTGCATGATATTAGAGGTCTACATCCACGGCATCCTCTGCCAGCGATAATAGCCTGCAATGCTCTAGGGGAAGTAAGACCTTTGGTGACTCTGAGAAGACATTACTACCCGGAAGGGGGATGGGGCTGGTGCGTGCTGACCACCGCAGTTTTAGTCCACATTATTGCTCATGGTATGCAGATAGCCGCTGGAGTCCTGATGCAGAGTGCTATCAAGAAGTTTGGAGGGATCTACAGAATTGAAACCGGTAAGCCGATTAATACTTATTTTGCGTCATTTATTGACGACCTTTGAAACATGTTTAAACGCTGGACTATCAGCCAGATATAATTCGATTTCTGATGATATCCGAAATTATAAAAAAATAAACAAAAAAAGAGGTCCCAGTCTGGTAAATAAGTTCGCCTCGGAACAACAATCGAGTGCGCTAGACATGTCCGAGTGATATTGCATCTGCACAATCGTTAGCTATTATATAATATAATGATTTACCGTTCCATTGCATGAACAATTTTTTTTTTTATTTAATTGTAAGTTTGAAACCAGAATTTGCATATTTGTATTGCTTGAAACTATAACTGCACATTTGCATGCAATATTGTTTGTTTGTTTTTTTCTTCTTCTGTGTTGTGTTTTGGAAGAAAGGGGGGTTACACATTTGGAGCAAATGTGGATTTTAGTGAGAATGTAGCTTTACTTTGCTTTACTCGTCCATAGTAAAATAAGTTTCATATGATTCGCAAGAAACAATTTGACCTTTTCAGACTTGGCGTCCATTATAATGGACACACAGTTCATATATATGAACTTTGTTATCACTTTTGTTGCATATGTTCTCAATGATAACAAATGAAATGTAAATTACTGTATTATCGACTTGGAACGTTTTGGGTGCAAATCTATCTAAACTAATACGACATAATGTTGCATTTAATGTAAATAATATACTCACAAGCAAGAAATTGTTTTTAAAACATTAAAATTAATCCAGGTCTGAAGAGGTTAAATCAGAGCTTGATTGAAAATAAAATCGATTAAATTCCCTAAAACCTAAAAGAGTTTGTCGAAAGATTTTTTTCTTTTTTGCGTTCTTCAAGTTATACATTTTTCTTCAAATATTCCTGTGTATCGGTTAAACTTTGACTTTTAACAAGCTTGCCAAGTATTTTCTAATTGTCTCATAAATAAACTAAATTAGGACGTTGTACGTAGAAGTCAACTCTGACTCGCCACTTTATTTGGAACCACGCGACGTCTACAATCATAAAAATGAATGAACGAGAGACACGTTCATTACTTTTATTCTTAGATTCTCGACCAATTTTCGCGATTTTGCAAACATTTGAATTATTTCAACAGATAAAAAATATATGATCATACAGTGTGACTTTAAAATTATAGTACTGTTATTCGACCTCCGTGGTTAATTGGTAAGATGCTTGGTTCAATACCCGTTCGTATCCAGATTATTTTTAAAGAGTTGCTATCTGGTTTTCATTAAAGACTTATATTTAACACATTGTTAGTGATTTGGATTTCAAAGCAGAAAAAGATATAGAAGAGTAGAACTATCTCCATCACAACAAAAATGCGCCTAGTTAAGTATCTCGTCTTATATTCATGTATGGCGCAGAGACTTTAACTCTGAAAGCAAGCGAGAAACGTAGATGAGATACATTTTAAATGTGGTGCTAGAGAAGATTGTTACGACTTTCATGGACAGCAAAGTGAACTAATGCCTCCATTCTCGAAGAATTGAGACTCACCGACAGATTGTCGACAATATGCCTTCGACGAGTCCTCCGATTATTTGGGCACATTGTTCGTGGCCAAGGAGACAGTTTGGAGAGGTTTATGGTTACTGGAGGCGTGGAAGGACAACGCACAAAAGGAAGAATCTCATTACGTTGGACTGACCAAGTGAGAGACGCAACTGGATCACCCTTAACAACTACCCTTCGAGCCGCAGAGTACAGGGATGGATGGAGAGGAGTCGTCGGAGACTATCATGGGAGTCACGATGCTCAGTCATGAGCTACACGACTGGATGGCCTTAAGAGAGATTGTATTTATTAAGTTTTATTTTGTAAGTCTCGTTATTTTGATCGAATTTTACATTTTTTTTAATGTGCGTGCTGCACGCATCGGTATTCGTAAGCATCGTATTTTGAAAGATATATGTACATGTATGTTACGTATGTATCCACAATTGTAAGTTTTTTTTTTTAGAAAATATTAATAGATTATTTTATTGTCACTGTTATGTAAGGGATATTTGTCATTTATTTTCTTGTATGATAAAAAAATATTACTAATGCACGGAATCTCATTATCATGATCACCATTACGCATTTCTTTATTGGAATAGGCAGATAGAACGCACGCACTAACCGCGTATGAATATTGTTGTCTGTCCACTAGCGGTAATATTTCCAACAGTTGCAATGACGAAAAACAAGATATTCGCCTATTCCAATGGTTCTGAACCCAAGGGTTTGAATACGGATACTGAAGAAAATATTGTCTCCTGGCCACACTCTTCATGTTCTCATCACCGATCTGAGTAAGTCCAGGAGGTCGTTAGCATTTAAAGATGTTAGTGATTTGTGTCAAGGAAAACTTCTTTAATATCTTGCTCATCCAGTAATTGAAATCTAAGTATTAATTTGTCTTATTTTAATTTATCTGTTTTTGTTACTATTTTTTGACAAAGTTCCCAAATTATACAATTAATATTTTTTGATAAATGTTCCACAATTATTCATCGGATGTTTTAACAGTTTAACACCGGATTCCGTCACTAGTTAATTATGAGATATTTTGATTTATATCTTGCAATTCATATTGAGGTCGTCTAAAATACCTATCATAAATTTAAATTATTTTGGCAATTGTTATCACTAGAAACACTCGAAATATATTTTCCTCCCAACAAATAATGTAGTAATTTTGTAAAATCTTTAAACATTTATAACACTGCTCAACAAAATTTTACTTGCTATATTTTACAATAACTTAAGTACATGTTATATTTTTTTTTATTTTTTTATTTTTACAATGCAAAACACCACAATAAAATAATTGAAACATAATTTCAACATGCCATGCATCAAGTATATAAGTGACGCCAAAAACAGATACACAGAAATTGATGCATGATCAAGGTTCTTCTCAGGATGATGCATGACATATGTAAGATATTACAGTAGTTGGTTTTTGACGAGTTATATTTCCTTGTGCATCTGGGTCATTATCTCGTTAGGAGAATATTTGCTACTATACTCGTATGTATTGAAGTATTGTATTTAACTTCATTGTTTACAGAACAACTTGGCGGATTTTTTGCCACGTAGCAATCTTTTTCATTCGACCAGAAATATATTAAAGAGGCTTTTAGAATAAATTCAGATTGAAACCGTTTAAAAAAAAGGTACCTAACGGAAATCAAACCCGGTTATCGATTTCTTTCAAAAAGGCATCAGTTTGGTTTTCAATTCAGTCATATTTAAAATATTTCTAATTGCTTGTAAATTATTACCGCATGGCGATAAACCCTTCAAGTTGAATTGTGTGAGTAATAAATATGAAAACAAAGTATTATATTTTTTTAAATGAATTCTTAGATTAACCCTTGCTTCCCTGTGATGTGTAAATAGTACATATTGCTTCTAAAAACTTTAATATCTCTATAAATATAATAAATACTAGGTTCAGATTTTAGGTATTCTTCCGTAATACATTTACGCATTGAATGAAAAAATAATATTAATAATAATTAGCACTTATCCGCCACATCAGAGATATTTTGGGAAAATCGGGAAAAAAATTACCAAATACAATCAAACGTGTGCCAGTGTGTGACGTAGATATATTCATTCTAAAAAACCGCTATGGGTGAGAAGCGACGCTATTCACGACTCACTCTACTTTGATATATGCGAACGCAAGAAATAGAATCTCAGTTCGCTCGCTTCTCTCGCTTCAGTAGCTCTCGGGCAATCGTTTGATGTAGTCTTTTCGCCCGTTTTGTGAACGTTGGCCGATGTTTTTTTCATGTTTTCAGCAATAAAATTTCAATTATTATCACTTTTGACTTCAAATTTAATTAATTTAAGCGATTGGCTATGAATATTCTTATTTTTTCGATTTTAAATCGTTCATTTTTACATGTGTATTGAATGCACAGCACCGGAACGTACGGATTTTTTTAGCACAGAAAGGAAATGGTTAATGACGTTTGTTACCAATCAGCTCAAATCACGTTTATGCCACTGCTTTGTGATATATTTGTTGCTCAGTATCGTGTGAGCAATACTTCAAAAAGGATACTCAAAAACCTTATTTTCATAAGATAAAACAAATTTACTGCTTATCAATCTCATTGTCCTTAAGAAAATTTAATTAATAAAAAAAAGACACAATGAATAAAAGTAATGAGAACAGAGTGAATGATTAATCACCATGAGATTTAATATAACAAAGGTAGAAACAAATGTCACCGTCATTTTTCAGAAACAACCCGTAATAAAGATTTTCTATTCTGATATTAAACCAAGATTTCAAGAAACGAAATTCCGTGAATAATATTCATTCACCTGTAAAAAATACTTACCGTTTATTTTTTGTAATTCAATAATATATGTATTTATTTATTTCAACAGTGAACGTTCGACTTCGATCAGTAAAACAGTTGACAATGTTCAAATTAAAATTCAGAAATTAGAGTGTACAAAAATGCGAATATCTTAGTGTCACAAAATGTACACAAATCAAAATGACCAATACAAAACTACAATAAAAAATAAGGATTAAGAAGGCCCAGGGCCGCATCATTGAATTGTAAATATTGTACATAAATTACTCAGATATTTTCCAAAAAGTGGATTTCTTAAAAATGTCTTTATTTATTTAAAACTTTTATTCCAATATACCATCACGCCATTTCACTGTTGTGGTAGGTAGAGATGATACAGCACCAACATTTCCTATCACGACTAAGTTTCTTTGTCTCCTCCACATACATACATCTACTCAAACAGTTCCGTCTTTTTCTTTAACTCCTTACCTTTATTACTTTTAAGATTTCATTTCAAAACATAGTGTTCTCGGTCGTCCTCTATAACGACTCACACTCATACTTGCATTGTTAATTCGTTTGGTCAGTATTTCGTTAACCATCCGTTAAACATTTTTAAACCACTTCAACGTGCTTTTTTTCCCCCTTTTAAACACAGTTTAATATGCGGCAGCCTTTCTTTAGGCTGAGTTTTTTATAGAGCGTTATTCTTGCATTATCAACAGAGCAATAAGAATTTGTGATATAACATATATGTTAAGATACAGATAAATATTAATTCAGATGTCAAATGGTCTAAGAATAAAACCAGTTCGGAAATGAATTCCTCAAGAATCGAACCTGGGACTTTTGCTTGCTTAATTTGAATGCTAACCGTTAGATTACGGCCACCGACTTTTTATTACATCAAGCCTGTGCTGTGCTTCTCCCTTCTGATAACGCAGGCATTTGTTTCACCCAATATTCGGGGGTTTAAGGATACCTATGAATTCGGTCATATCTATTATTTAAAAAAAAAAAGTAAAAATATGGCAGGGTCCTCCGATTGTCTCACTTCGGTGTGCTATCGGATCTAATACAGCGGTGTGACCAGTGAGTTTAGTGGTGGGCAACGGCTCACTCGCTTAAAGAGGGGAAATGAAGAAAGAAAAATAACCTCCACGGCACAGCCTCACTTTTCAAGTGAATTGACGTTGGAAAGGCGAAGATCCTCTACTACGAGGCTCTGCAACGGCCACATCAAACCGAAATAAGCATCTATGATAAACAGAAGAAATAATTATTTAGGACTTAAAATCAACGTTCTTCTGATTTTCATTTTAACAATGTGACATTAAATTGTGGCACAATCAGTTCCCACAATAGTTATGAAACGACATTTTTTACAATCTGGTACCGTTGTTCCATGTTCGGGCCAACAGAGATAGGCATTCCAAGAATTGATGTAGTGTCAAAAGCTGATCAAGTGTTAATAATAAATTAAGCGCTCCATATTAAAGTCTGTGTTGAATGCATGACAAAGCCAAATGTGCCTTCCAACTGACGTCATGGTCGATATAGTGTTACGGGCTAGCTAAACCTGTTTTAGCACTGCTGCCACTCGCGATATATCCTAATACACGAGTAGTAGAGGAAATATGCCTACTTCGGATTATTTGATATCATTTTATTTTTGACACTATAAATAAGACTAGAAAAATCTTGCGCGTTTTATCATTTTGAAGCAATATCTTTTTTTTAACTTTATTGATAAACATTCTGGACGGCTTATTGCCAGGCGGCAATCTCTTCCAACTAACCAGACCAAAGTAAATAGAGCAAGTTACATGGTAGCAAAAAATATTTAAATGATTATTCATTTTTATGAAATTTATGAACGATATACTCGCACATACTCGTATTAAGAGTAAGAATGAGATATCATCAATCATATGAAAAGGAAGGAATGGTGATGAGGAAAGAAAAATCAGGAATGAAAAATCGGAAATGAAAAATCAGGAATGAACCGCGTTATAACATATTACTGACTAGAAACTAAGAGTTTTTTCAGTCGTTTCTTAAAGCTTGCTAAGGACGGAGCGAGTCTTACATTACCTAGTATATCTAGCAGCATTAATTTAATTAGATACAACCATATATTATATTTTTATCAATAAAAAAAAAAATTGGTGTGCCATCGAATCCAATGTAGTGATATGAAAGGTGAATTTGCTGGGTGTGCAGCGGTTCACTAACTCAAAGAGGAGAAAGGAAGGAAATAAACAAAACTCCAAGTCACAAAGCTTCGCTTTCCAACTAAATTGACGTTGAAATTGTGAGAAGAATCCTCGACTACGAGGCCCAGCAACGACAATATTACAATTTCATTGTATACAGTAAAACCCTTCGGGTTTATTAGTACATGGCCATCTCTACCAACTGTCCAGAAAGATGTTAAAAATGCGTAAGTGAAACACAGACTGAAACCCTTTTTTTTAATCTGGGTTCCAATGGGAATTGAACCTGCAATCCTCGGACTGGAATACAGGTGTCTTTATCAACCAGACCACGGAAGTCGTTTCCTTTATGATTTATTTTAGGTGTACGAGTATCGTATTAGATAACAAGAACATTGTACGAGTATACAGTACTACTTGGTGGATTTATTGCCATGTGACAATCTCTTCCATCCAACTAGAAAATGTCAAACAAGCCTTAAGTTAAAAAGCAGACTGGAATCCTTAAAAAATGGACACAAATGAGAATTCAACCAGAAAACCCCATATTTAAATGCAGACGTGTTACCGACTAGACCCCAGAGTTTGCTAGTAAAGGAGAT
The DNA here is from genome assembly GCA_949825065.1 of Odontocerum albicorne. Lineage (NCBI taxonomy): Eukaryota > Metazoa > Arthropoda > Insecta > Trichoptera > Odontoceridae > Odontocerum > Odontocerum albicorne. The sequence goes on from OX463851.1 coordinate 7,163,053, forward strand.
GAACGTTTTAACAAAACTTTATTTTTTTTAAATGAGTTAAATAAAATGGCGAGATTTTTCCGTATTTTAGATGAATCCTGTATTTTAAGACCGTTTCAAACATACAATAATTTCCTCATCATCTGGTTCAACAAATATAAAGGAAATTTCGTTATTTAAAAAGTACTTGATTTTTTATTGTCATTGTAATCCTTCGTCATTTGCCAATTCAGGTGTAAAAAAGTTGACTTTAGTAGTAACCAACCATGTATTTGTTGGCAAAATAAGAGCATAAAAATAATTGAGAATTAGGCATTACAAAAAGTTACCCTTTAAACATTTTTTTGTATATTAATTATAATTTTATTTGAAAGGATGTGATCAAAAGTTATGAATTATTTTAATTCTCATTTCTGAATTATATTTTTGTTAATTCCCTATCACCCACTGTTAATCATAGCGGTGCAATTGAGCGATCATACATTTTACATTTACTACAATATATACGAGTACATATGTTTCCCTTACCAATATTCCACCACATTCTCAAATTGCACAAATATGGGCCTTATATTTTGCGGTATACTATATACATATGTTTCCCTTACCAATATTCCATCACATTCTCAAATTGCACAAATATGGGCCTTATATTTTCAGTGTATGTCTTATTTGATCAAGTATTCTTCTGACTTACAATTCCTTCAGCAGGGATACCCAAATTTAATGCAAAGTTTTCCATCCACCAGATATCATTTAAAAAGTAAAAAAATAGTATCCTTCTTTCCCTTACGTTGGGCCTGCAGTCTATTATCATCTAGACTGCCTCACTTATAATTTTTATTCCAAATATCTTTCCATATTTTTGGAAGTCTTCCTTGAAACAACTGCTATCAGGGATTTCATACATTGCTACGTAGGGAAGCACAGTCTTCTACGCTTTCTATCCGAGGCATCTGTCTCTGATATGTTAGCAGTTAGACCGTTTTACAGACAGCAGACTGCTGACCTCGCTCTACGACCCTTCTCAATTAACATACAGGTTTGGGACTGGCTAAGGCGAAGTTTTATTCCTTTCTGATATTATTTGCTTAAATTGTGTTTGGATGTTGAAATATACCTTCATGTAAAAAAATAAATCTACTCTCAAAAACTTTATTATTTCAATATTCGTGATAGCTTAATTTACTCCGATTTCCTCTTTAATTTTGGTGAAATGATTCAGTTACTTGAAACGAAGAGCCAACTCTCTTAATTTCTCTATGCTATTAATTGTATTAACTGCCCAGATACATAGTGAATACTCGTATATCTACTTTACATCTCTTTCTAATCCACAATGAAATGAGCATATTATAAAGCGTTACATAAAATAACATATCTATCCCCCGTGTACTTTATCTGCAATGTGATAGATTTATGTCTATACGTAGATGTCGTAATATTTCAGCGCGTTGACAGGAATACTTTTAATCAACGCATATTTCAAAGTGATTGAAACTTGTTGACAAAATAATTGAACCAGAAGAACATAATGTAACAAATGTTAATTGAAATTGATTGGAGATTGCATTAATTATTATGAAATTATAAATTCTACTTAACTATCCGTATAGTGGCAGCGTATTTCCAATTATATATTTTCAAACTATAAGTATCACATAGTACAGGCACTCGATTAGTTCTAACCTCAAACTGTTTAGCCAACCAAATTTTGTGTCGCGTTACAATGTTTGCAAGAGTGCAAGTACCAATTTTATTTACGAGACTGAAAAGAATAATATGAGCCAAATAAATTATGTTGCAATGCTTGCCTTTAGGAAACTATGTGGCGGGACGATGTATGACAGAAAACGAAATGAAGTTATACAATATGAATGTAAACAAAGGCCTGATGTTTTAAGTAGGGTAAAAAAATCCGAAGTGGTGATTAAGATATATCGACTAGCAAATATGTAATTCAAATATGACTAAGAAAGACATAACTGAATCATGTAAATTTAATTTCTAATCAAGAAAAGGTAAGGAGTCAGAGGAACAAAAAGAGTTGTATAAAAAAACGAATGGATATTGACGAAGCGAAAGATGTATCTCGTTACAGAAAAGTGTGGTGCACTGTCCTCCCTGCCTACCCTGACATAAATACGGAAAAATGATGTATATATGTATAAATTGCCGCAGCTGCCAAATTCATTTGGTTGTTTATGGTCAGGTGGCAATCTCTTCCAACCAAGGAAGCAAAAGTAAAGAAAGAAAATTATTTGTTCGCAAAGATTGTTCAAATAGTTATTTATTAGTACAAAATTAATGAACAGTATAAATAATAAAAATAAAAGAGAAATATCACCAATTAAATGAAAAACTAAGATATGGTAGAGAGGAAAGGAAAATCGAGAATGCAAAACGTTACATTACTGATACATTACTGTTCTCTTTCATGTCTCCTGGAACACCGCAGTCCAAATTTCCACGACCATTTTTGAACGAATCGCAGCTTTTGCTTGGTCGGTCCATCTTGTAGGGGGTCTCCTTCTATTAGTCTCTACATTTACTGTGGCCTTGTCTCACCTTACAGTTTCTGACAAGTGGACAAGTTTGTCGTTCACCGTAATCTCTTGTAGGATTTACTGATTGCATTAGTTATCTTCGCTATACATGGGATCCAAAGCATTCACCTTCAGCACTGTACTTCAAAAGTGTCATTTATTAATCTCTCTCGGGCTCTTTTTGTCCATGACTTCAATTTATAGAGGAAGGTTGAAAAGATCAACACCTGTACTCGGTGTAGTGATGCTTCTGCCTTTTTTTTATCTTTGTCAGTAGGGAATGATAAACTTATATTTATTCAGTTTAAAGGTAGACTGAATTTTCTCATACATGTCTTTGTTTAATTTTTTTCCCAACTAAACATGTTCTTCCTACCTGCTTAATATGGAACCTAAATACATTTCGGCACTAGCATTATTACACGGTAAATAAAACGCGTACCCACCTACAGAAACTATTAGTATATGATTATTATCGAAAGCCATGCAATTTAAGAAACTGGCGTATTGAACGCCTCAACTTTTTTATGTTTTTAGCATTTAAACAGTTTTTGTTATAAAATACCTTATATATTTATATATTAATTTATTTACATATTTTATTATTATATTTTTTTCATTAAAGCTCATATTTTTTTTGTTTAGTTATTTAATAATACCAGACAATTAAAAGCCTTCAAGGTGGAGTAAAAGACAAAGCACTCTGATGCTAGATTTTTGGGGAGATCAAGACCGTGAATTATGGACAATGTGTTGGCTAAGCAAGTCTTGAGAAAAATAGCCAAAGAATGAAAGAAATAGAACCACATCATCAAGAGAGCTAAAGCTCTGCAAATGCTAAAATATATGATCATCAGAATTAAGTGCGTTCGGTCGAATAGTTGTAATATTACACATTTTTCTACAAACGATCACTAGTACAAAATTGACACCTTTAGTTCCTAGACCTCAAAAAAATGTTGGGCAATGAGTGCTCATTGAATGGTGTATATCCGACATTTAACAAAAATCTTATATCTTTGTTATCCCCTGTAGGAACGATAATTGTTAACATATTATATTAACCATCTTGTGCAAAATATAAAGAAAGTGCCTCAAATAAAATGAGAAGAATATTCTTCGTATTTAAAATTTGAGCGTTTTAATGACGCAAACACAGTGTATTTGTCTATTAAAACACCACTAATTCAACACAACATTTTTCTTTGGATACAAGCACCCAACATGGGCAAAAAGACATTTTCTAATCCATTCTATTTCAAATTGACTGTGTCCACTTTGCCGAGTCAACCCGTATTTAACATAAATAGATATTTACATGCTTAAAAGATAAAACTTTTTTAAATACCACATTTGAACTCACGCGCTATAACACATCAACGCATATGTTGCAAATGCATCACCATCAGTGACCAGTGGTGCATGGCGCGGTAACGCGTTGAACTACTGTACAGAAGGTAGCCGATTCGAACTCTGCAATGTGCTACTCCTTTCGATAATACGGTCCGGTCCGATCCGCCTAGTATTTGTGGGTATAAGAATACTTATAATTTCGATCATCTGTATTCATAACATTTAAGTTAAATTAAGTGATTAAAGTTTTATAATGATCATTACTGACTACATATATTATAATGTATGACGCCCTCTATGGCCTACTTAATAAGACGCCTGTCTCCCAGCCTGAGGGTTGCGGGTTCGATTCCCGTTGATACCCTTTTTTTTAAAGGTTTAAGTATGGTTTCCTCTTCAACTATCCTTAACGTCTTTAGAAAAACATTGCCATGTAGTAATATATCTCCTAGGTTTTATTATATACAATGAAACTATGAAGCAATTCAACTGTTTTAGTGCTTTCTAGATTAAAAAAAATCTCATATCTAATGGTGCTTTGTTAACCATGTTTTAAATCAAACAGGTTCTTTGTCCACATTTAAATTAGAAAAAATCACAATACTTCTTATTCCATAGAACCACTTTCATAACAGTAAAAACTCTCACTGACTTAAGCCAAAAACACCTCTCAGAGTAAAGGTAGGTAATGTCCAAACAGCATTATAAATTATTATCATACGTTCGCTGCAGATTATGGTAACTATAATGGAGCAATTATTGAAGTTCCCCGTCTCTGCTGGACTCCGCTTTTGTAGCCTGAAGCAACCATCAAGACACTCAATTTTATGTTCACTTTGACAGTACATGCTGGACAGTTTGAAGTTGTTTAAATATTAGCCTAATTCTTGTCGAGTAATCTCTAAAAGTTTAAACACGCAGTGTCTGTTAACTTCCTTCACTAAAATATTCCAACATGTCCTACAAACTTCAGTTGTAATTTAACCTTTTTCAACTATATTTTTTTCATGATACAAATTATTTTTAGATCCTTTTTTTAGGTGGGCACGGAAGGCAGGTCTCATTATTATCCATACCAATAGCCGTTGTCTCATCCACACGCATACATCTTGTCGTACATGTTCTTCTATTTCTAATGCTTTTTACCTTTCCCTGAGTCATTTTTTTTCAACTTTAACCGTCCATTATTTCCCTTGTCTTCCTTTTCCTCACATTTTATTTATTCCAGATTCAAATATTCGTTTTTTTTTCTTTCAGAATTATTTTATTAGATATGTCCAAACCATCTTTAGATTCCTTTCTTGATTCTACTTATGTCATTCTACTCGTACAAACAGTTTTTCCTAATTTCGTTATTACTTAATCATACATTATAATATCAGATGTTATTCGCTGAGAGCTAAACTCAGGTCTCAAAACATTCACTTCTCCTCGAAGGTGCAGCCCAATGGTGATCTTAAAATCACCACTGAAACCGTAGAGGCCTACCGCTCCCTAGTCCACATTACCGATTCTCTCGCCATTCCATACCACTCTTTCCATTTGGAGAGCGAGAAGCCCCTGCTAGCCGTCATCCGCGGCCTACCAACCCCTATCAGCGTCGAGGACATTTCAGATGAACTCAAATCACTCGATTATCCGGTTTTAAATGTGTATCGCATGAAAAACCGGAATCGAGTGGAACTCCCCATGGTCATCGTCAAGATGACAAGGGACTCTTCCGCAAAGCGCATCTTCACCGAACTCCACGGTGTACTCGATATTCGAGTCACAGTGGAGGAGCTGAACAAGCGCAAAGGCATGGGCCAGTGTCATCGATGCCAACAGTTTGCCCATTCCGCCGGCAACTGCCACGCTCCAGCCAACTGTGTGAAATGCGGTAGAACGCATCACACATCTGAATGCAGGAAGCCCGCGGACACTCCCGCCACCTGCTGTAACTGCGGAGGCCCACACACGGCCAACTTCAGAGGCTGCCCACGCTTCCCCAAGAGCAACCTCCCTTCAATCGCTCCCCACCACCACTTCCAGACCCCGCAGCCCTTACGCCCCCTCATGGATGGCATCTACCAACGCCCCTCCACCAACGCCCCCTTACCGAACGCCCCCTCGGCAAACAACGCCACACGGCGATTCCCCAACGCTCCCCAGAGTGCATCGAAACCAGTCACTTCCAACGCGTCATACGCGAACGTCGCAACTCATCGCCCCCTATTATCAACATCTACACCCCAAAACTACATATTGCCCGCCGCCCCCCCCCCAAATCGCGATCTCATTTTGAATAACTTAAAATCAGCCATCACCGAAGCCATGAACCTCCTCAACTACATCCAAGAACATGGCTCGCACCTATAAACCATCCCATATATCCGCCGCGTTCTGGAATGCAAACGGTTCCCTCAGAACACATAAACAAGAGGTCGAGGATTTCCTTCTCGAGCACAACCTGGACGTGTTGCTGATAACGGAAACGCATCTCAAACCGAGCTACCGTTACAGCATCCGTAACTACTACTGCTACAGAGACGACCGCCTCATCGGCAGAAAAGGCGGCACCGCAACTCTCATCAAAAGCACAATAGACCACTGCCACATCCCCTCCCCTTCCACCGTCAACATAGAATCCACATGCGTAGTGGTGAACACCGCCAATCACGGCCCTCTTAAACTTTGCGCGACTTATCTTCCACCTACCTCCCCACTTGTCGAGTCTGAATTGGACTCATTCCTCGCAGATAATATCCCCACCATCATGGCGGGAGATCTAAATGCTAAACACCCCTTCTGGCACAGCCGCACTTCCAACACTCACGGTAATAAACTTGACGAAATCTCCTCCCGGAAAAGATACTTCGTGGAAGGACCCACGTCTCCCACCCTCTATCCACTAATAGACAATCATCGCCCTGATGTCATAGACATCATTGTCCATAACGACATTCTCTATCAAACAGATCTCACGACTGTTCACCAGCTTCAATCCGATCACTACCCGGTATTACTTCAATTGACGGATGGCTTACCACCCTTCTCGCCCTCAGCCCCTCCGCGACACATCACCTCGTGGAGCGATTTCGCTATTAACGTCGACAGCAGCATCAAAATACCGACAACCTTCCCCGACACGAACTCCATAGACGCCGCTATAAATGACTTCACAACCACCATCAAATCCGCTCTCACATCCTCTTCAAAAGAGAGACCAGCCGATAAACCCGAACTTCCCCTTTCTCCACATATCAAAATACTGATTATGGAAAAAAACAAAACCAGAAAGTTGTGGCAAAACACAGCTGTCCCCTCTTACAAAACCGACTACAACAGATTAGTCAAAAAAATCAAACACCTCCTACAGCAACTCCGCAATGACAAATGGTCAGACTTCGTCGAGTCTCTCGAATACAATGATGGACTCAAATGGAAACTAACGCGTAGCCTTAGAAAAACGCCCTCCCGACCCAGCTCTCTTCAAGGACCAAATGGCCCCGTTTTCTCTGCTCGCGACCGCGCAGAGACCTTTGCTGACTCTCTAGCTAATATCTTCTCGCCAAATGCAGACCTCTCTAACCCCTCTCACTCAATAATGGTCGACAACGCAGTTGCCGACATATTAAATGAGCAAACCCCCCCCACCACAGACTTCTTCTCACCGTTAGAAATTCAATCTATCATAAAAAATCTCATCAACAAAAAAGCCCCCGGCCCCGATAAAATCAATAATCTCACCTTGAAAAAACTTCCGAAAAAAGCTATTTACGCCCTTACCGCCATTTACAATGCCTGCCTTCGACATAAATTCTTTCCAACCCCATTCAAAAACGCCGACGTCATCATGTTCCCTAAACCGGGTAAAAGCCACGTTATCCCTGAAAATTACAGACCGATCAGTCTGCTCCCGACTCTAGGTAAAGTGCTCGAAAAATTAATCCTAGAACGTCTCTCGTTAGAAACTTACTCACGTAACATCATCCCAAATTCGCAACACGGATTTAGGCCATTACACTCTACCAACCATCAGCTTCTTCGCGTTGTAGAACACATCATCAAATACTTCAGCTCCAAAGGCCTCACGACCCTCCTTTCACTAGACGTGGCGAAAGCCTTCGACACAGTCTGGCTCAACGGACTCATATTCAAACTGCACAAGTCAGGTATTCCCTTCAGACTAGTGCAAATCATCGCATCATTCCTTGAAAATCGCTCCTTCTCCGTCAAAATAGACGGTATAAACTCATCCCCTCGCCCCATTCTGGCAGGTGTGCCCCAAGGTGCACTGTTGTCCCCTATCCTGTATAACATATACACGAGCGATATGCCCCAATTTTCACGTACACATTGTATCACCGCGCAATACGCTGACGACACAGCCTTTCTCTCTTCATCGAAATATGAGTCCGTATCCCACAACAGACTGCAAGACTTCATTCCCATTCTGGAGCACTGGTGCACCAAATGGAAGATCAAAATAAATCCCACCAAAAGCACAGCAGTCCGCTTCTCACGCAGATACATCAAACCCATCAGAACTCTTAAACTCTTCGGCCAGAGCGTCCCATGGTCAAAACACGTAAAATACCTAGGCCTCACATTAGACAGTAGACTCTCGTGGCATAAACACGCCCTCAATATCAAATCAAAAGCTCACGGAACACTCAAATCATTATTTCCCTTGATCAGTAAATACAGCAAACTTAGCACGCGCACTAAACTCCACCTATATAAAGCGATCGTCAGACCGCAACTGACATACGCCCTTCCGGTCTGGGGCCACGCGAAGAAAACAACGCTACATCACATTCAGATCATTCAAAACAAAGCCCTCCGCATAATTTTAAAAGCACCCTACATCGTCCGTAATTCAAGACTCCACGCAGATACCAAACTACATACTATCCCCGAACATATGCGCGCTCTGGCCGAAAGGTTCTACAGCTCTATATCCCGTCATCCCAACCCAGTCATAAAAGCCTTAGATAACTACAACGCGAACACCAGTTACAGACACACTCGTCCGAAATCAATATTGCGAAACATCCCCCCGACCCCCCCCCCTCTTTAACTCTAATCATCCCCCCAAATGACCCCCCGATTGTCACTCTGAACACCCCATCATCGATAATTCCTCCGGCAGACAGTTTACCCCCATAGGCAACCGCATTTCTCACCTTCAATAAACATTTTCTACACCTTAATATATTTATAAAAGTCACACACATTTCCCCACTCATTTACTTATCTACATATACTATATACATTCTTATAATTTATTCACAATTCATTTTTTTTTTTTTTTTTTTTTTTTTTTTTCCACCCATTCAATATAAAACAGTGTGTGACGACACAAATTTATGTATATTTGTATTTAATATTATGTACATATCATCATATTTATATATGTATTTAATCGTTTATAATTTCTCATAATCATTCATAAAATCAAAACAATTACCACAAACCTATCCTTTCCCGATTCCCAAAAAGATCCAAAAATTTCCAATAAATATCTTAACAGTCAGAACTTATCCGATGAAGGAGTAGGGTGTCCTACCATCGGACCGAAACTCCGAACAAGCTATCCATCACTTTCAGTCAGTAAGCAATGTTGAGTTGAATACATTAATTGCTAATACAGAATATGTTCAAGAAGCACAAACACTATAAATTCTCACTTGCAAAATTTTAGTTAATATCACATTTATCAAATAGCTACTCGTATTTTGATTTCATTAGAAACTGTAAACTTTCTAAACATACTACAAACGGAGGAAAACACATACGTAATGTAGGTACGTTCTCGTATTGGTTGACATGGGGTTATTCGTCAAAAGTAGATCTTCGTAAAAAAAGTCAAATACGCATCATTTAGCAGCCATTTAGAAAATACGTGATGTAAGGTTTCCTCGCTGAGGTCACATTCACACATGTTAGAATTTAAAACTTTGACATGTGTCAAATGTTCCTTTGTGGGAAAATGTGCATCCAACAATTTACAGATATTAAATTCATGTCTAGAGATGTATAATTAAACCAATGGCTAGACTGCACTTACGGTTGCGATATTTTATAATATTTACACATTGTTCTTGATTCGGAGACCTATTTATTTGGCGAATTACACATAATTATATTCTTGGCTATTGGAATAAGGTCAAACACATGAACTTTATAGGGAAGACTTACAATGTTTTGTGTGGCTTCTTTGGTCAAGGAGTCGATGTTTTTGTTCCCTTTGATACCACAGCGACTAAACTATCTATCAAAAATATACATCACTGATAGCCAAATTTCTATTTAATGATACAGAACACATTTTAGGCTATGAGAAAGTATTATTCGATTGCTTTAAGGTGAGTGAAATACCTAGTCAAACTATAATTTGACTTTAAATACCATAAATAATATCCTGATTTAGTCATTCTTTGCTATATAAGAATGTATTATGAATTGCGGCTTAATTTGTCTATGGTTTTTGCATGACTTGTGACAGAATGGTGGCATGTCTTGTGTGGGAGTCAAGAGTATAGCGAGCGTACACTTTTCACGAAATCGTGCGAATAAACTACACTTATCAGTGCAAGAATGGCACTTTGAAACAACTCTTGGCTTCGTTGACAAGGTGTACAAAGTTATTTTATCGTGGAATATTAATTAAAATTTTGTGAAATTCTACTAACCGCAAGGAATGAACTTTATCAGGAATATTAAGTCATCCGTATTCGTTCAAAAATATCCTTAATTTGATATTTCTTTTTGGAGACGAAAATTCAGTTACTCAATTTCAACTCACTTTCAAGTCAATGTTACGTGTTTCATTCCTGATTATTTTTTTCATCTTCAACATTTCTTCCTTTTTCCTTTGATTGATAATATCTTTCTTTTGTGCTTATCGTACATATTATATATGTTTTATGAATTTCAAACAAAGTTAATAATAATTTGAATAATGTTTGCGGCCATACAACTTTATTTTTTTACTTTTTTCTGGTCGAAGGGAAAAGATTACCATCTGGCAACGAGCCCCCTCCAAATGGTTATACAATGAAGTAATATTCAACTTCATGTCACTATGGAAATAAATACACCTTATTTATAAATTCAACCTATATTTTTTTTATCAAAAATCAATTAATATGGATAGTACTAATATAAACTTAAATATATTTTTAAGATGTTTTTTTTTTCAATTTTAATTAATATTTAATATAGCAATAACTTTATCTTTAATTATTATAGCTACTCCAGATAATTTAAAAATCGTCTGCAATTTCCCTAATAATATGTGCATTTTTGTTCAAGACAGCGAAAAATAAAAAAGGTTTTTTTAATTCTGTCAAACAATGAAACAGACGTTTGAAATACATACATAAAATGAATAGAATATAGCATTATTTCTAGCGCACTTGACTTTTTTCGTATCCCTGACTAACTTGTTCTTTAGTCAGCGCCTCGCATTTTGTGAATATTTTTTTATTTTCATTTTTGTACATTAATGTCTTCATTATATTTTATTACATTGTTAACCTACTTAACACTTATTATTTGTTATAAACTGACTTTACGCTATGTATCGCACATTTTCCACTTTTATACACTTCTTATTTTGAATTTTTGTATATCGTCATTTTTTTAAATGTAAATCGAAGAAATGTAAGGGGGTATAACGAGCAATAAAGGGTGAATACATTGACCCCTAAATGAGAAAATTGAAAGTCTTCCTTGTATTTTAAATTGGATAGACATATTCTTGTGATATAGAGACATTAAGAATTCTCAACGTCCAACAAAGTCGATAGCTTCAGCATTGTGTGTGTCATAAAGTCATCATAACTCAAAACCAATTTATCTCTATGACAAATCACGTTAGGCTCGAGATACCTATGGACATGGTCCCATTTTCCTTACAATGCCTCTAATGCCAGAATGTATTCCTCAATGCTTTTCAAAATCTTACAATAATATGTATTTCATCATGAATTTTAATTGTGGAAAAAAAAGTTGCGAAAAATTATCATAATTGTAGCAACATACAAACCATCACGTCGAGGTAGATAGAGAGGACAGAATGGCAGAGTTTCCTTTTTCTATACATATCCTTAGCCTCTTTTACATCCATACATCTTCTCATACAATTTCTACAATTTTTCTGATGTTCTATGTTTCTTTCTTTCAGAATATCATTCACTTGATCCAACCATACTTTCCTTGATCTTCTTCTAACACATTTTCCACTACAATTTGCACTATATATCTGTTTTCTTAGTCTTTTTTCATTAATTCGTTCTACATGCCCAAACCATCTCAGCGTGATCTACTTCATCTTACTTAACAAATCAGCCACATTCATCCCTGATCTCTTAATTCCGTTTTCGTTCATACATTGTCATTTCATGTATTCTTCTCAATGCACGCCTTTCTACAACATTTGTTCGGCTCCTCTCAATATTTTGCCACATACACATTTCACTCACATACGTCAAAGTTGGCATCAAAACACTATTATTACACATAAATGCATATCATCTTAGCAGATTTTGATACTGTCCGGTTCGAGTATATATGTGTTAGTGCTCCATTGACTTTGTTTCCTATCGCTACACATCGTTCGATATCCCTCTTAACTCTTCCATCTTAGGAAATACTACCCAAATAGCAAAATTCTTCAACTTACTCCAATCTTTTATTATTTACCCATATACCGCATTTTCTTTTCCTTTCACACTTTTCTATCAACATTTCATTCTCAGATCTTTCTCTTCGGATTGTAGATACCACTTGTTATAAAATTTTAAAGGAGAAATAAAAAAATATTGAACAAGCCATAGATATAGGCAATACTCAAGTTACAACATTTGAATGGAAAATTTTATGTTCGTTTTTTGCACTATCTAAGAAAATTGCATAAATGATTTTTCATAGCTCGGATATATCAATTAATTTGATTTTCCTAAAAAGCACAATAGATATAATCGTTGACATAAAATGTTATGATTCAGTATAAATATTTATCTAAAGAAATGCCAACAAGGAAGTAAACAGAAATCTCTCTTTATAATATTGTATTTACTGAACAAATAAAAATATGAAAGAAATTCACCAAATATGATACGTTACGTACAAAATTTCCACAGTAATTTATTTTATTTTTTCATCATCCAAAACAGAGTCACGTATGTGTTTGAACTATGAACCCGGCCACGTCTGCTGAATTTGTTGGGAAATTTATTTTTCCTGAAAAAAGCATACGGAGGATCTGCGCAGTGCCGTTACAGGAATTTTAATTGATAAGTACTTATACGAGTAGATTATATTTTCAAGTGAAAAAACTTATGAAATTGAATAACAATTTTTTCACCCTTTTTATTGCAGGCACACAATTTAACTTATGTTTTACATTTTATTGTGTTATGTGTGATAATACTTAGTGTTTTAATATTTATTAAATTTTACTGTAGCATCTTGTATTATTGTTACTCCCACTCTAAATTTTAATTTTATTTTTAAAAACTATAAATGATCGAAATCGACCTTAAATGAAGAAATATATTTGTACAAATTTGTGAACAAATATACGATTTTTGTTTTTATTTGATATTTTTTTCTTGTAAAGACTTCAAATTGAAATGTTACATATTTTATATCGTTATGACTTTTTAATAATGTTTTTTTTTTCATTTAAAGTTTTATAAGAGTTACACATAAATGCATATCATCCCGCCATGTCCCTTGCGGGGTCGGCAGAGAGAACAGATTTCCAAAACGTTATATCCAAGCACACAACTTTCGCCTTCTCCACATTATATTGTTCTCCACTCCTACATCTCATAATTCACAATCTTCTTTTATTTACACTTTACCTTTTTTCAAAATCTGGTCCATATGGTCCAGCAATGTTTTCTGCGATCTATGTCTTCCCGGCACACGTTGCATCCTGACTTTTATACTCGCTGTGTCATTCTATAATAATTCATTCTCTTCAAATATCCAAACCTTCTCTAAATTTCTAAATGATCATCCTTTCTTCATATCACTGACATCCAGTTTATCATGCATTCATTTCTGATGTCCTCATTCCGCCTTCCTTCAAACATTGACACAACACAAATTTTCCGTAGTGAACGCGTCTCCACTGCATTAATCTTAATCTTACCTTTCTTCTCCAGAATCCAAATTTTAGTCCCTTATATCAAAGTGCGCACCGACACACTGTTATGTGTTGTCATTTTTGTTAATGTTGATATTGCGCGATTGTTGTGTATAAAATGTGGTCCGTTTACTTTGTTCCCTGTCGCTACTATTCTTTCACTGTCCATTTCAACTCACCTACCACACGTAAATCACAGCTAAAAAAAATTAAAAATTGTCAATTTTTGACTAATTTCATGGATTACCAAATAAAAATATCGTTTTTATTTCTTATGATTTTATTTGTATATAATTTATTTGAATGTCCTTGAAAAATGTTTATCTCCATCACGATATATAGAAAAAATATTTTTTAAATGTTAAAGCGCCCGTAAGTTTGGTAGCCTGGATGCAAAGTATTTATTAATGTTAAGAAAATGTGACCCTGGATTTATGTGTTCAATTGTATTTATGCTCACAGCAGTAACTATCAAGAACGTTTACAGTCAGCTTTTATTTTCATAAAAAATAACGTAAACTTGTCTCCGTGTGTGGACATAAATCTGCATAAAACTTTTAATTTATGACAAAATATGAATGTAAAGACTATTTTTTTTTTCTTCGAGAAATGAAAGTTGTTGAGGTTTATTTATGAAAGTGGTTTTTTCTTCAAAAAATATTAGTATGAGACAAATAATATTCAGAAATATTGTTACATCCTGAATTACATTTTTAAATATTTTTAAATGTATGCAATTTTGTCATGCATTGGATAGCATGGAGAATCAAACCCGATCCTTGGATGGAAGATAATAAATAGCCTTACTTTATGTCCGGGATCAATAAAAAGGTTCGGTCAAAGTTCGGTCTATTTTTTTATAGATGTATGGCAGAAAAATAATACTGTCGAAAATCATGAAATCGGTTGTACATACGTGTGTAACAATAGATTTTGTCATTGTTACAGTTAAATTAATTGTATAGTTAAATTAAGTTAAATAAAAATATGAATAATGAATTGAGATTAGTATTGTTATCATATTTAGGATTTTATTAAATTAATAAGAATGGATCCAAACGAAAGAAGAGTTAAAACTTTCTTAATATACGAATATGCGCACTGTAAAAGACAACAGCGTGAGATACGAACAGTAGAGGAAGTCAGTAAATGTCGCGCTTAATTTTCACCTTTTTAGCTTGACAAGTCAATTAAAATCTCGTGATGTTCACAGGTTATAGCTTGTATATTTATAAAATAGGCTAAGTTATCTTAACGAAGTGTGAAACAATTCTACTAAAAATAAAATATTATTGTCAAACATTATATACTAAAACATTTTCAAAACTATAGTTCTATAATATTATTTATTTTATTTATATATTGACTCTTTTGTATACATGATCAATCTGGCAGGGTTATTGTTATACATAAATTTCTTACAACCAATCACCTTATTTTGAGTGCGTTAAATTGTTTAAATCCATGACAGATTTTACTATTGATTCAAATAAAAAATTATTGATTCAAATAAAAAACTCATCTCAACAATAATGCCGCTTTCAATGGAAAAGAATTTTTTTAAGGATAAGAAAGAAAATGTTAATGAAAGAGTTTCCAATTGAATAGATTATAACACCATTTCAAAAATTTGATATTTTCTTTTAATACAAACACTCACTTTTCTTATTTTTTTACTGAACATTACATAAATATTTAAATACCTGGTTTAATGTCGTTTCTGTTTGAATTATATAATTTATTATACACATTAAACTGTCAATATTAATATAAATATCAATATGCTGTATAAATGTATCGTTAATCTGATAAAATAATGTAAATGAACAGCAGCATTCTGACATAAACAACTCGAACCGTAATATTTATAACAACATTATTATTAATCTATGAATATTTTATTTAACTAGGATAAAATAAAACAGTTTTCTTTAACTGAATGTTAAAAAGATCTGGTTGTTTTTTTGTTTCTTAAGTATAATATATTTTAATTTTATCTAACCAAACAAATTATAACTCTGACTTCTAAACTATCAAGATTTTGGCCACTAATTAGAAGCAGATGGTTCTGAAAAATGCCTCAGGGTTTTCTAAAAAAACTCCATAAAACTTATCGTCTTGCATAACTTTTTAATCGCAATAACACGTATACGCTAATCCTACACTAACTCGACGCACCTTATTCTACCTCGTATATTTGAGCATATTAAACGATATTAACTGTTTTAGTACTCGAATAATTTTCAATATATTTGCCAGAAATACAATACATACGATCACGCCGTTTCCCTGTCCGAGTAAGTGGAATGGCATATCACTACAATTTTCTAACGTGACACACATCTTTCGTTCCTTTACATTCATACTTCTTCTCATATAACTCCTACGCCTACTCTGACTTTTACGTTTTTTTATTTTAAGATATAACACTTCATCCAATCACATTTTCCTTGATATTTCTCTATCCCACCGTTCACTCACATTAGCACTGTATATACGAGTATGTTTTGTTTGTTTATATTCATTATTTTGTTCTTCAATACATACCCAAACCACCTTCGAGTGCTCTTCTTGATCTTACTTAATACATGAGCATAATAAAATATTCATCCCTAATAACTTCACTCCATATTCTGCCATATATTGTCACTCCATTAAATCTTTCAGTGCACGAATTTCAACAGCATTTATTCGGCTCCTTCCAGTATTTATTATACCCATACATCAAAGTTGCTACGTAAATATTGTTTTGGACTATCAATCAACAGATGTTGATACTGTGCGTTTCGAATATATGGTTTAGTGTCCCATTGACTGTGTTTCCTAACACTACAAGCCCTCCGATATACTCGTATGTATCTCGTAGCTCTTTCAATATCTTAAAAAAAGAGATCCGACATATCGGCTAGTGAGTAATAAGAGGGTTAAATCAGATTGCAATTAAAATCATTCTTTCCAATATATAGTATATTCTTTTTCAAAAATATCATCAAAAGTTCAAATAATCAAACGCAACATCTTATTATATTTCATAAAACATTATATTCTCCATTCAGCATTTTCTAAACAATCATAATAAGTCTCGTTTAATGTTTTGATCTGGAACAAACGAAGACTTAAATTAATGAAATGACACAATAAAAGAATTCCGTCATAAAAATTAGACAAACTGTTATTTTGACAGTTGAGTTTTGTATAAGTCATAAAAATACGATATGTCACTTATGTATATGAGTCTTTTCATATGACGAGAAAAAGACAAGTATTCAGAGTAAAAAATAAAAAGTGTCCACTTTTTAATCTTGATCATCTATAACTTTAAAAAAATGAGACTTAATGCTTCGATTTTTGAGATCTTTCAACGATTTACATGATATTCGTTCCCCTTGATCCAACCTTTTAGCAATGAATCGTTTATCTATTTTACAGAGTAATAATATTAAAAGTGAATATTATTTTGAAATCTTGGAAGAATAAGGTTGCAATTTATGATCTCCATTGGATTAAGAAGTTCGATTTTGTAATATCCAGAAAAATACAAATTCCATTAGGTTACGGGTTCAATTTCCGTTGCTAGGCAACTTTTTAAAAAACGGTATCAGTCTGGTTTTCCCTTCAGGCCTTCACTTTTGATAAAAATAGTAATTTTTAAATGTATATCCTATTATAAAGCTCCAAATTAGGATTTAAATTTATATAATTAATGTACAAATAATACTTGTAATGATTTATGGATGACCACCGTGGCCTGGTTAGTAAGACGCTTGAATTCTAACCAGGGTGTAATGAATTCAATTCATGTTGGCTCACCCAGATTTTCCAAAACTGATTCCAGTCTGGTTTTCCCCTAAGGTATGTTTTACATATTTCTGGTTGGTTATAAGTTATAGGCTCATGATAATAAACCCTCCAAGTCATACAGTTTACAACGTAACACAATTCTGTACACAATTTATATATTAATACAACGTAACACAATTTATATATTAATTTCAATTTTATTGGTTCGTTGCAAAAAATATCAATATTATTTGAGTTACACGTCGACCTTGAATGAAACCATTGAGTATTCGACGAATCAAATAGAAAAGTGTTGTTTTTTCATTTATTTTCTTGTGTTGTTTTGAATAAGGTTTTAAAAATAGTTTTATTTACTAAACCCCTATCGAGTTTTAATTGTTTATACCCTCGATGTCCAGCTTCGATTTAAATACAATACTATATAATTAAATTAATTAATTGATGATTAAAAATTCGAGGTTTTATCGATGAGAATAAATCCAGTATTGGCCTGACCATTGGCTTCTGAGACGGTAATGCAATTACACAAAGCCTTTGTGCATAGTAATATGTTTGGGTTGTAAGGTCTTCGGATTTAGTAAAGAAAAACTCTATATAAATCTTATTTTAAACTGCTGCATCTCATAAGTTATAAAGTTAACTAGACTTAAGTAATTTAAGAAAAGGTTTTTACTTTTTTAAACATTATCAAAGACAATTTCTTATAAAATAATTTTATACTCTTAAATTATTTGATCATGGCTGTCTCATTACTTTTTTGCCGTAAAACGGTCATATTTCTATTTTTCAGTTAAATGCATGAAAACAGTTACTTATATAAATCTTTAAAAAAATTATTAAATTATGTTACTTTGATATTTTAAAAATTATAAAATACTTAACTATGGTTTACCAAAAAAATCTGGCCGTTTTAATGCCCTTTTTCTAGATGTGTTCCAAAAAAATATTTTCCACATAAGTTCCCAAGTTTAAAAAAATATATATATATAATTACATTAACCCATCTACATAAAATTTTAGTTTTTCTCAGATAAGGGTTATTTTCTCTTTCAACAATACTTTATCAGGCAATTAATCTTGTGAAAGTGGTGTTTTTATCTTTGAGCCTTTCAAAGCCAAAAATCTTGAAAAAAAATCACTACTTTTATTTCTGTTAGCAGTAGTTTCTATTAAACAATCCACTTTTTTTTCTTTTTACTGTTATTCACATTTACTCTTAGAAGAAAAAAGCATGTAATGTCTATATTCTGTCTCAATTGTATTTAATTAAAGGTAGACGAAAATAGTTTTCCATATGTGTTTATTAAATATTAAAAAAAACTTTAAAAAATAAATTTACATTATGTATCGTCAATCCATTTTCTTTATTATGTAACTTAATTTATTAAAAAAATGCTTTATGTACGGTTATGAAAAAATGGCATTAGAATTTTGTTTTACAAATCGAAATTACGTTTTGAATCAAAAGTATTTACTATGTACCATCCATTAGAACATTTTTTTTATTAAAGACAACTGTCATTGTTATAATTTTATCAGCTCTTTTATTTAGTCTCGTTTTCATACCAAGAGTTTTTGATGGAATTTAACTATTTATTTTATTTTATTATCAGTTTTATTATGTTATAAAAACTAAAAGAATTATATTTTAAGGATATTTAACTAATTTTTTTACATACTGCTATTACTAATACAGTCATGATCGGTGTATTTTTAGATCATAATTATTACAATTAAATTGTAATTAATTTCATCGCGACATGAAATTTCAATAAAAAGTATTCTAAGGTATATATAAAAAGTATATATAAAAAACGGTTTCTGTTAGTAATATCTCAAAATATTTCCTGCATCAGTATGATATTATATAAATATATGTCCTCCTGTAGACACAAAATTTTCCGTCGTTTCATACCTATTTATCGCTATTTAATAGCATTTCATACATATTTGAGATAAAGATTCCTTCATAAAGCTCTGAATCCTTTGAAGAGGTCAAGTAACTTATTGTCACAGGAGAACCATTTAAATATTAATTTGTTGTATAGTAAATATAATACATCCAATAAATATATTAACACTCTCCTTCCTCCTTCATATTTTTATGTTTATACGTTTCCATTTACAACTAAAGAATTTTATTTTTTCCCTATTATTTAAAAGACACCACAATTTTTTATGTCACTTTTTTTTATTAACACGTTCAGAGCTGAAAACGCCTATAGGCGTACATGTGAACTTTTGCGGGGTGTTCAAAATGCCTATCGTCGTTCTATTCCCAATTTCTTTGGACGAGTTAAAAAACAAGTGATCCCAGAATGGCCTTACGGTACTGATAGGATTTGTAAGGGTTATATGGCAATGAATTATTCTTATTTTTTTAACAGTAAAATATGTCAAATTACAATATCTCTAGATCATCTTTTACATACTTGGCAATATCCTTGATACAGCCATACTTCCTCTACCAAATCTTCCAATCACATTTGCACTATATATTTTTTATGTTAGGTAATTTTTTCTTCTTTCATTCGTTCTACGAGTACATGCCCAAACCACATCAGAGTGCTCTTCCTCATCTTACTTAATTCATCAGTCTTAAGGTCACATACAACCCTTAATCACGTCATTCCGTATATTCTGTCACACATTGTCGCCATATGTATTATTCTCAATGCATGCATTTCTATTACAACATTTAATAAGAAAATAATAATATAAAAACTATAAAATCCAAATAATTCTGATTAGAAAATATATCTTTAACTATTGACTTACTTCAAAACATTTTTTTTATTACGTGTGTTCATTATTTAAAACAAACTACAAAATATCGTTTATTTAAGAAACAAGTCTTACCAAACGTTTTGGTGTCAAATCAAACAAATTCAGCAAGCATTAAGTTCTCACGTGATTTATTATCAGACTTTTTGTAGTCGAAAATAGATTCAAGGGACTAAAAACGCAAAACAAGTTAATTTGTTTTAAAATTTATATCTTTATTGTAAGTTTGTGTTAACTTCATTAAGAAAAAAAATTTTTTTTTAATAATACTCGTACATTTGCTAGTCCTTATAATTTTACACAAGATCAAAAAATGTATATCTTTTAATGAAAGCATTTATTATTAATTTTTGACATCGAGACCCTTCGTGGCCTTGTTGATAAGATACTTACTACTCCACCTAAAGCCGAAAGTGTTACTATCACACATCAGAAGGTCTTCAAAAGTATCTTTGTTGTTCGTCTTCAGTGGTTCTCTTACCAAATATATTTTTCTATATAAATTTCTATACAGGGAAGTACTCAATATAATGGCCGCAGCCACCACCTTCCTACTCTTACACTTCACTAACATATATTTATTATGTACAATATTTAATATTTCAATAATAGTGGGTTCGAATCCCGTTAGGGCTTCCTTGAGGATAGTCTGTTCTCTAAACGGCGCTGTATACTCGTATATGTATTATTATTTTATTAATATGCCTATCTCTAACGCGAGGATTGCGATTTTGATTCTGTGTGGTATCCAATTTTTTTTAAAAGAGTACCAGTCTGGTTTTCGTTTCGACTTATTCAGCACATTTATGGTAAGTCGGAAGAGAGAGTCACATGATAATAAATTCACAAATTTAACTGAATACGATACAACGAAAGTGTAATACAATTCAGTAAATAAATTATGATTTTAAAAAATGTTATTTTTGCAGGTAGTGTATTCATAAACGAAAATTATTTTTCTAAAGAGCAAGCGAGTTTAAAATCGTTATTTTTTTTCAAAAAAATCCTTTAAGTTTTTTTTTACTTTTTATAAAATAATGCGTTCAAACAACAAATTAAAGCAACTCATGCACACAAACAAACTCACATTAGAAAACTTTCGCTTTCTGGCTGAATTCTTAGTCTTAAGAAAACTTGGAAGAAACTTCAAAATCAGCATTTTGATTGTGCATTTATTTTCTTATCCCAACTAGATATTCTGCAACGTTCTCTTCAAAAGTATCCAAGCATGTGAATTGCATTTGCACTACTGCTTACGTAAGGATTTTTGTCCAAACTGTTGAAACAAACCAAAGTTTTTCATATGTATGTATATTTTGTCCATCTATTTATATGGAGTCTTACTCTTTTAAAATATTTTATTCATGGAGCCTTATTTGATCACGTTAACAGCTCAACAAATTTGCACTGGTAAAAGTATTTATGATGGAACTCGACGTTAGAATGGAAGCAGTTAGTATCGTTTTTAAGTCCTATAAAAATAATAATGATAAAGAATAATGTACGAGTATACAACATCATTTAGAGAGGATACTCTTCTCAAGGGCGTTATAAAAACGATATTTTCTTATATGTTTTCAAGAATTGAAATCAGTATTATTGAAAGATTAAAAATATTACAAAAAATTATATAAGTTGAATGTAAGGATAGGAATATGGCAGCTATGTCTGTTAGATAAAGTGCTTCCCAGTTTCCAGTGAAGAGCAAAAATGAGCTTCTATTGAAAATGGAAATGCAGCCTTCACGTCGGTAAACAGGATAATGCTCTCGTGGTGACACGGATATTGGATATAAACTGCAATGGAACAGTCAAGACTATTAGCAGCTGAAATGAGAAAATCCCGTGGAGCATTGTGAACTATGTTAAGACATCGAAACACAGATAAACGCCTGAACCTTAGTGTCGAACCCTTAACTGTAGAAGTCAAAAGTTTCCATTTGAAGACCTCGGCAGTAAATAATGGTAAGCGACACGTATCATATTTTAAGTTATTAAGAAAACAAGGCTTTATAAAATCTTAAAATTTATTTATCAAAAAATAATGTAATTCTAAAAAGTATGAGGTTTTAAGACTATTCTGTTTGCGTGTTAGATGTTTTAATTATACCCTTAACTATCTAATTTGTAATTTTGAAACTCGTCTTTTATATTTTTGTCGCTTACCATTATTTACTGCCAAGCCCTTAATTTATTTCAGTAAAGAGTGCCAAATGATGATATCCGTGAAAGAACGCATAAGGTAGCTTCCAGAGTGCAATAGGAAATAAGCAGGGGATAGGAGTCCGCGAAGATAATCTTGAGCTGGACTAGAAGTTCTAGACAGTTCAGAACTATCTCGCCAGAAGGAGTTACCGTGGCAACACTTCAACGCCGACCGCAATATAACAACGTGTACACATACGAATATATTTAAACATGTATTCAAGTTTTTACAATAATTTCAATAAAACTACGAGTAGGTAGAGAGAGAAACATGAGGCAAAGATTGAATATAATTACGATTTCTCGATATTTATTATATTTATGTCTACAATACAATTTTTAACAGAGAATCATTTCTCTAGGCAAGACCTGTGACGAAGTGATGTCATTCCTAAATTACGAATTGTATCTCTTTATTCTTAATACTAATACACTCATGTTAAATATTTATACTCTGCATTCACAGTCTTATTATAAACACTTAAATCCATGGCAAAGGCACAAATTTCTTACCGCATCATAATCCTAACAACCACATCAAAATCATTTCCAGCTACCTCACATCACGCTCTCTACATTCGCTCACATGCGTATATGGAGAACTCCAAAAGTTATTTTCTTCTCGCTCACTCCCTGTCAAAGAGACACATTTTTTTAAATTTGAATGCGCCACTTTATGAAAATTTAAATGTTCCTCTTCCCAAATTATGTATAAGCGCGTGGGATCAAAATCAGATTTAGTATTTAGTGACTACGTTCGCTATAATATAAAATTAGTGATTTAATTAATATCTAAAGGAGATCGAGTACCTCAAACTCTGAATATTGTTTCTGTTGAGTAACGAAACAATATTTTAGCTTAATTTTATTCCAGCCTCTTTTAGCTCTAGTACGATGTTTCTCAAACTTTTCCATATTACAGCCACCCGAAATCTGAAAAAAAGTGAAGCACCCTAATCGTTTTTAGCGACCAACTGTACTTTATTTTCTATTAATTGTTATAATTGGCACATTTTTATTAAAAAATAATATAGTACACCATATACTTACGTATAAAGCAAACATTAAGTGGAACATAGCATTTAGCTACTTTTTCAAATTCTGCTACTATATGTTATCTGGTAAAAAAATACTCACGCGTAACATGCAAATTCGACAATATGAATTTTGAATTCCGTAATATTTTTTTAAATTTACAATTTTAAATAATTACGAGGGTGGATCAAATATAAAGGAGACTTCTTTGTTTTCATTTTTTTTATTTGCAGAAAGAAAAAGACCAAGTACATATAATTTTTCTACATATTCTCCTGCTTTATAAATGCATTTTTCCCAGCGGATCGGTAGTTTTTTTTATCCCGTCTTCGTAAAAAGAAGTGGGTTGTGTCAGCTGCCAATTGCGCACAAACCCCTCTAGTCGTCGTTGAATCGTTGGCCTCCCAGAGCTTATTTCAGTGGCCCAAAGAGATGAAAGTCGCAGGGCGATAGATCAGGGATATAGAGAGGGAGTTCCAGTCGTGGCCAACTAATTTCCTTAAACTGTTCGCATGTTACAGTTGCCGTATGGGGCCTCTCGTTGTCATGGAGAAGAATCACTTCTCGTATCGGTTCGTCACGGCCTTTGCATCGATAAGCAAGTTTAACTTCACTCAAAAGTTCGCAGTAGTACGCCGCATTGATAGTGCGACGATCGTTCAAAAAATCGATGTGCAAAATGCTCACCCCCCTTCGTAGAAAAATTGTTTTGTGAGTTTCCATCATCATCCTGTCGTGCAGCTCATGACTGAGCATCGTGACTCCCATGATAGCCTCCGACGACTCAACTCCATCCATCCCCGCACTCCGCGACTCGACGAAAGGTTGTTAAGCGTAATCCAATTGCGTATCTCACTTGGTCAGTCCAACGCATTGGGATTCTTCCCCTTGTGCGTTGTCCTTCCATGCCTCCAGTAACCACAAACCTTTCGAAACTGTCTCCTTGGCCACGAACAATGCGTCTAAAGAATCAGAGGACTCATCGAAGACATATTATCGAAAATCTGTCGGTGATTCTCAGTTCTTCAAGAATGGAAGCCTTAGTTTGCCTTGCTGTCCATGGAGTTCTTAACATCTTTCGATAAGTAGATCTTATTTTGCAAATACTGAAATATTTCGAGCTCCACGGCTCCCTAGTTTGGGAAGCACTGCTCTAGTAGATCACAAATTATCCATAGTAGACTGATAAGTACACACCACCCCCAGCTAAAAACTTCATAAAACAAATTTTAAAGTGCTAATGGGAAAAATATAAAATGTTCAAGTTTTATACGATCATTAATTATAATAATTCTTGTTTTTTAATCCGGTGGAGCTGAAACTTAATATTAAAAATGCTAATCCAATACCTTAACTAACTAATGAATTTGGAGGAATTAAATTATCTAACGGTCACTGATTTAAAAACATGCAGAATGATTTAGAGTTGCATAAAAAATATATGATTTATAAATTTCTTTGGAGTTTCGAGATATTTATTGTATCTCTTGTTTCTCATTATGTTACTCGCGGGTATTTTATCAGTATTCATTTCAAAGCCAAAAAAATAATTGAAATTTAAACCGGTTACCCTAAAATATGCAGTGTATCAAATTCATAGACGTATACACTTGTTTAAAATAGACTTGCTTTTATTTGCAAACAAAAAAATATATATTTAAATATATTTCTTCCAAACTCATATTCCTGTATTAAATTCAGCACCGTTTCATATCGTTTAGTCATCACAAGAGTACTTTCTTTCTTTTTAAGGCCAACAGATTGTTTTCTAATTTTAACTCCATAATGGACGATTCGATTGAAAAATTGATCCACATTATAAGCTCTGACTAAAAAATTTACTTACTTGACCCTTTTCGGTTGAATGATTCTGTTGGTACTAAGGTGGCAGAAATACGTGTTCGATTTTCCGTAGAAATATCATCGACACAAGCTCAAACGTATTATTAGGAGTATGTTTCCTTTTTCCCCTCACCGTCCACTCATTGAGAATACATCCAGAGCGATTTACAGCGGAGTATTTAAGACATTACATTTTTATGACGTAGAATACTTTTTCGTCCGTTGACTAAAATCTAAAAATATAGGTAATGAGAAGTCATTCCTTTAAATAAATAAATAAATAAATATAGGTTTATTGACAGCAACATAGTATGTACAAAATATATTTAAATAACACTTCTAAAACACATAAATTGCAGATAATACATTAAATACAGAAGCTATCAAAAGGTCTGGGCTCATCTAATAACATCCCCTCGGCCAAGATACACCCCACCAATATAGGGCGAACCCAGCCACGGGGACACCAGATGTTTTTCAGCCCACACCCTTGAACACGTAGAACAAGAATATAAAAAAAAACACAGAAAATAAATAGATGACAAAAAAAATACATTCAAGAGAGAAGACATTAAAAGGTCCGGGCTCATCCCACAAACATTCCCCTGGCCGAGATACACCCCACCAATGTAGGGCGAAGCCGACCGCAAGGGCATCGGGGGGCTTCCATCCCACACCCCCGCATATCTAGATTAAAGAATAAATTTAAAAAAAAAACAAAAACGTATGGCAGAAAACAAAATAAGATGTAAACCCACATATACCACCTCAGGTTAACTGTCAGCAAGAACGAAAAAAAGAAAAGTTTCAAAGGAGTCCAAATTTTACAAAATGACAAATGGGAAATGAAATAGTTGAGACAACATTGGAATAGTTAGGCAGTAATACATTGAAATAGTTAAGCTTTAACCTTTCCCTTAATTAATTAAATTTGAAGTCAAAAGTGATAATAATTGAAATTTTATTGCTGAAAACATGATAAAAACATCGGCCGACGTTCACAAAACGGGCGAAGAGACTACATCAAACGATTGCCCGAGAGCTACTGAAGCGAGAGAAGCGAGTGAACTGAGATTATATTTCTTGCGTTCCCATATACCGAAGTAGAATGAGAGTGAGACGTGAATAGCGTCGCTTCCTCGCCCATAGCGGTTTTTTAGAATGAATATACCTACGTCACACACTGGCACACGTTTAATTGCATTGGTGAATTTATTCCCGATTTTCACAAAATATCTCTGATGTGGCCGATAAGTGCTAATTATTATTAATATTATTTTTTCATTCAATGCGTAAATGTATTACGGAGGAATACCTAAAATCTGAACCCAGTATGTTATTTATTATATTTATAGATATTAAAGTTTTTAGAAGCAATGTGTACTAGTTACACATCACAGGGAAGGAAGGATTAAATATATCCACTTTGCATATCAACTAGTGGAGCTTCTCCAAAAGTGGAAGTAAAAAAAACACTAATCTGCTCATTCACCCTTAAATAAAACCATATTTCTTATGGAATACAAACCTTATTGAAAAATCATTTTGTAATAAAAAATATTATAGTATGTGCACGTCGTCATTTAAACTGAAATCATTCGTTGACGTTTAATTATCATCTTATTGTAAACATTCATTTAGTTGTAAATTTTATTGATTAGTTGTAGAAAGTATCTCACTAGATAACAATAGTCTCGTGTCGAATTGGTTTAGAATACTCGAAATATCTACTAGGGACGCGGCAACCAAATACGCCGATGTCACCCATTTGAATAGAACTAACGAGATCCTGTGAAGTGAACATCACTTGACACTGGCGTATACTCCTTCATAACATTTATAGGAGTTCACGACCATTATTCAAGAAGAAGAATATTTGTGGTCTTCAGTTAATTTCTGATCAGATATCAAAGTATTTTAATTGACGTGAAATATGTATTGGTGGAGCACGATGGTCCAAGTTAGTTCAAATATCTAGACACTCGGGAACTTCTGATTGTAAAATACGCAGAGCAAATATTTTTGGGAGATATAATGAAATTAATTTGCTTTTTTTAACTTTTAGTTTTTTTCAACGTTTTACAATTTGTGAAAAAAAATCGAAACTATAGATTCACCAATGCTGTCAATTTTGAAATGGATCAAATTTCAGGAAAAAAAAACTATCAAATACAAACTATATTTGTAATCAAATACAAACTGAGAAACCCCATCAAATACGAACTTTATTTGATCATATATCGGAGAAAACCCATCAAATGCAAACTACAAACAATATTACTTAAAATCTTATATTTATTGTGTAAGGAAGAGAAAATGCGATATATGGATGGACAATGAAATATTGGATTAAGTCGATGAATCCTGATATTTGTATTTTCTCAAAAGATAGAAGAGTTGAGATGGATATCTAACGGCATGTAGCGGTAGTAAAAAAAGTTAATGATGCACTAAATTTATATGTAAACTCGAACCGAATAATATCAAAATCAGCTAAGATGATAGACCATTACAGTATTTTAGTACCAACTTTGATGTGTAGGAGTGGAACATGGAAAAAGACCGAAAGAAACCGAATAAAAGCTGTAGAATGATATGCACTAAGAAGAAAACATTGTGTGGCAATTTGTACCTGAATACGGAATAGAACTTAATGCTCATGTGTAAGTTGAAAAAGAGCTCTCTGGAATGGTTTGGGCATATGAAACGAATAAATAAGGAAAGAATTACAAAACAAATGTTTTGCAAATGTGGGGAAAAGGCGTGGTAGAGAAATACCAAGTAAAGTACGGTTGGATCCAGTGAGTGATATTTTGAAAAAAAATAAATGTAAGAAGGAAGAGAAATCGTGGGAGCTGTATTAGAATATGTATGGATGGAGAAGAGACGTCATATGTATATTAAGATAGAAAAGATTGGCGCTCTTTTCTCTCTGTCTACCCAAGCAAAGAATTATATGAATTATACAAGTATGCGTGTATTATTGACGAATCACGCAATCCTCTAAGTCGAAAAAGCCTAAGGCGTAATTTAAAATGATTAATGGATGGTTGTAAATAATTGGTGTTCAATATAAAATTCCACTTTAAGACTCCATTTTATTGTCAATTTATCAAGTGCCGCATACTATATAGTATATGTATGATTCCTGAAAAAAATCTGATAAATACTTAAGGTTTTTTTTAATTGATGAAAATCCAATAAGTTTTTAATAGTAATTATTGGACAAAATCCCATATAACTGAGAACTTTAAAACTAGTGTTGTGGAGTCATCAAAAAAGTTTTCGACTCGACTCTGGCTTCAGAAATTTTAAATGCTTGACTTCGACTCTGGTTTCGATTAAGGCTTTCATTATAGTACATATATTGCTAACCATCGTCGTTGCTGGGAATCGTAGTCGAGGATCCTCTTGCCATTCCAACGCCAATTCAGTTGGAAAGTGAAACTTTGCCGTAGAGTTTTTTTTAAGTGAGTGATCCGTTGCATACCAGCAAACTCACCGGCCACACCGCTGTACTGGATCCGATGGCACACCAAAGTGGGATGATCGGAGCACACCGCCATGTGTTTTTTTTCTCTTTTTTTTAATTATTAGATATGACCGAAGTCATAGGTATAATTGCCCCCTAATAATTGTCGAAAAAAAAAATGTCATTCTAAGGGAGTATATCAGCGCTGGGTTTGAATCAGCGACCTTCCGCACGGAAGTCGAATGCTTTACCGCGCAGCCATGCACCTCATAATGCTAACCATATTTTATAATTAATTACGTGGCGTAACTACTTAAATGTAGATTTTTTGAAAAAAATATAATGGTATTCCTCATCACAGTATACGCTATTTGTACTAGATGGCACATAGTTCATAATTTCATTATGTAATTTATGTAGCCGATAAATTCTAAAATATGAAAAAAAAAATTGAAGTCAGAGTCGATTTTAGAAAAAAATCGACTTCGACTCCGACTTATGACTCCGATTCTACATCTCTATTTTAAACCATATAAACACATGACTAGTTCGCGGTCTATCGTCTAACCACGCCCGGTCTACATATTATCCAATTCCGATTTATAATTTATTGCCTTATGCCTTCTGATTCCCGTAATTAAGACCACTGGAATAAATATCTCAATGACATAAATCATTGACACGTCACACGGAATCAGATTAGCATAGTGACAAATCGATTAAATGTTTTAAATTAGTGTTAACACTGGTTCTACACAGGGTTCGATTGTACACACGTTTTGCTTCTTCAGTTAACTAATAATTTCAACTTTGTTAATGTTATTAAAAAATACAAATGTAGTTAAAACGTTTTTTTGTGTTAATATGAATTTATGCAAATCTCCAGTTTTATGATCGAATTTTATAATTTTGTTACACAAGCCCGAATTCAAAGTGCTACCTTAAGACTAAAGTCTTAACATTTTTTTTTATTAAGAAATCAATATTGAAAATCAAATTTCGTACACATTTCTCATAGCTTCCTTGAATAAGGGAGGCACGTGGTTTCATTAGCTCACTTTAAAATTCGAAACGTATGAGGTTCGACTGTGAATACAAGTTACGAGATTTTATTAGAATTCGGGCCATAGTATTTAAATTATTGTTGCATTGTTTTAAACACTAGGAAAATGAGAGATTTGACCAATTTATTCATAGTCAAGATTATTTCAAAACTTAACATGATATAAACGACTTCCTTGGCCTAGTTGGTAAGATGCCTGCCTGTGTTTTACTGGTTCGATTGCCGTTGA
Source organism: Odontocerum albicorne (assembly GCA_949825065.1). Lineage (NCBI taxonomy): Eukaryota > Metazoa > Arthropoda > Insecta > Trichoptera > Odontoceridae > Odontocerum > Odontocerum albicorne. Next base: position 7,193,505 of record OX463851.1, read on the forward strand.
AAACGAATTTATTTTAAAAGGATCCTCAATTGGATTTCACTAATTGATTATTTTAACATATATTTGGTTGGTTAAAAGATATTGCCACAAGGCAATAAATCTGGAGGTTTTACTGCATACAACTAAAGTGTTAGAGAATAATAAAATACAATTATTTATTATGTACCAACACAAACTAAGCGCTATGACGTATACGATGTTTAAAATCAACTGACACCCCAAGAAAGCTCTTTGAATAATATAATTAATTTGATGAAATGTAAAACACCGCGATCGTCGGGACGTCAAACTCGGGATATCAAAATACTACTATAAGAAGACATGCTTACCATTAAGTCATAGGGTCGACAATAAAATTGAGAGAATAACTACAAATAGATTTACTCAACGTTATATGTTTAAAGTTGTTCATTATGTTAAAAATGTTATTTTATACAAAATTTTCAGTGTATTTTTGATTCACAAATTGCCAAATATCTTATCAAAAAATCCATAGGGTTGAAAAAATAAAAAAAAAACCTTTTCAAGTTATCAAAATTAGTAATATCATGTCTCTTGGAAAAGCCAGAAATTCGGAATGAAATTAAATAAAATTTAAAAAATCGTTAAACGTCATACATTCCAAAAAAAATATCAGTCCTTTTAGCATTTTAACTAGTATTGTAATAAAATCAAAGATCGCTAATCAATTGATATATATCATCATTAGCACCATATAAGTAAATTTCGTGGTGATAATGATGATGAATAACAAAGAAATCCTGTTTTGTTGAAAGCGAAGAAATTTTTAAATTTGGATTGTCCAATAATTATAATTATTGCTTCGAGTACGTTTTATTTAGTATAAATTAAAAATACATTCTAAATACGCAACTTAACATATATGTGATACTGTGGAAAATTAAAACAGCAATACAAAACAATATGGTTTTGGTTTAAATACAATAAATATGATATGTAAATAAAAATTATTTTAACTAAGACTTATTGAAAGTGAACAATTCTCGAAAATAGGTTATTTGAATTACACTTACGAGTATTTACATAAGTGCAAAAATATTTATTTTATTTATTCGTGTCGATCTGTCGCAACGAAACACAGCTTAAAAGTCGTGAGACATCTACCCATCGTAAATCAAACTTTTTTAGAAACAGCTAAGACTATTCACCGCTAGATGGCGTATTAGTCGTATATTGCTTCCAGCATTATACTAACTGCGATATTTATTTATTTTTTTATAAAAAAAAAATATTATTTACGCACACATTTAATCATTTCTTTTTTCTTTTTTTACAGGTGAGTCGATTTTTCAACATTTAATTTACTGAAAAATTACTCTTTGAAGGTAAGTAAAAAAGTTTTAAGTTAAATTAAATATAAAGTTTATTATAATCGTAAAAAACCACCACGAAATCTATGAAAACACAAGAAACAATTCAATAATTATGTAATCCAATATAAATAAATAAAAACAATAAAATAATTTATGCTTTTTTAAGCATATATTTTTAAGAATTTAAAAAAATTATTTTGAATTTTTTTTTATTTCAATATTACCGATAAACTCTTTTGAGTTGAATGTTGTTCCATTCACTTGTTTTTTTTCTTATTGTTAATTATTTTTAACAATAGAAAGAAAATATTTGAATGAATATAGAGTTGCATTTTAATTAACATTTTACCTGAATTTTATTTTATTCTTTTTACTTCACTTTCTTCTTATTTTGAATAGAAGGTAAAACAATAATTCCTATTTAGTCAATCAACAGAGGACTTGCTGATTGATTAAATTGGAATTATTGTTTTAAGTCAATCGACAATAATAATAAACATTCTCGTCACTGAGACCTCAGAAGAAAGCAAAAAGAAAAAACTTGACTATTTCAATTACTTGAATTACTCAATTTATTGAACCCTTTGATTTAAATAACCAAAATAGAAAATATGATTATACAATCAATAAAAATAACCTTGATTTAAAAATATCGGATTCTTAAACGGCGAAAATAAGAAATGTTTTATGTTTCAAATTATAAGTCGATCTCTGAATTTTACTTCAGATGGCGAAAAAGTTAAGAAGTCAATGAGGCACTACATATACTCGAAGCGAACAGTATCAACTTTGCCAAGACGATACTTCACAACAGTCTTTTAGTATAAACTTTGGTAAGGGAGTAAACCATGGACGGGGAAAAGTCTGAAATCCTCCAAATAAATGCCATAGAAAATCGTGCACTGAGAAGAATACATAAGGTGGTAAAGTATGACAGAATATGGAATTAAAAGATTAGGGATGAAAGTGAACATACAGATGTATTAAGTGGGATAAAAAAATCTGTGATAGTTTAGGCATGTAAAACAAATTTATGAAGAAACATTAACAGGCTAATGGACAGTGCAAATGTAAGGGGAAGGCGTGAATGTGGAAGATAAAGGGAAGTGTGATTGAATCAAATTAATAATATTTTGAGAGAACGAAATGTAAAAATTCAGAGAAATCATAGGAGATCTATGAAGTGTATAATAGATGTATAATAGATGCTTTCTCTACACACGTTTTTAAACAAATTTATTTTTTGTGTGTGGTAAAAGATTTATATCATCAACTTAGAAGCCACATTACAAAGCCAAATCAATAGGAAATTAAAAAAACAAACACACATCTATCAAGGTTATCAATTTATAAAATACGATAGGGGATATTACAATAAAGTAAAATGGACGAACACGTTGTGTCTTTGAAGGAGAATCTAATATGTTTAAGTCGCTGTTTGAAATAAGCTAACGATGATGCAATTCTAATGTCGGTTGTTAACTGGTAGAAGGGGAAGTTAAAGAAGACATGAAAAATGAAGAGATGATATGATAAAAGCAATCTTTGGCTCAACGTTTATTCATGAATCTATTCGAATCAATCAAGAAAAATATGTTCGTATAGTTTAAAAAAATTCTCTTAAAACTGACAATTTTCTCAAGCTGTTCTCTGATACTCGGAGATTTATTGAAAATCTGGAATGACATGAAATTTTCCAAGACAGGCCCCATAAAGCGAAACCGGTATCAAAACTATAAATTGCAACTCCTGCCCTGCACTTGGAAGCATATGGCATATTTCATGGCAAAAGCGAGACTTTCCTCGTAAATCTTTATTTATACTCAGTGTCATAAAGTCAAATAGAGACGAGGGAAAGATATAACTTTAAAAATGGAAATAAGCTTCCAATATATGAATGAGATAAGCTTTCTAACACGTCAATGATATTTTTCACTTGTCATATGATTGTACGAGTAATATGTTTTATAATAAATCACAAGACTTTACTTAACATATCTGTACGCTATATTTAGTATTTGATTTAATGTTTCCTTTTATAGTCTGAAAACTTTGTATGATTCATGAATCTTGAAAAAGTGTAATTTTTGTGTTTATGCACACATGAATAGGTTGGCCGGAAAGTAATTTCGTATTTGTAGGTCGAATTCACACGAAAATTTGCATAAAATGCTTGCGGACGGGTTTTTTTTTTAATATTTTAGTGCCTCAAAAACCTCTCGTAAGGTAGATCAAAGCCTTTATTTGATCATTAACAGTGATAGTCGACTTTCCAGAGTGAATATCATCTTCGAGTGTCGTATCACCATTAAAATTTTATAAGATCTTTTTTTTAAACACGACCAAAGTCACAGGTGTCTTAATATCCCCCAAATACTAGACACTATTATACTAGAGAAGTAGCAAAGCGTAGAGATTTAACCAGTGGCCTTCCGCACTGTAGTCCAGCGCGTTACCGCGCGGCCATGCATCATTTGACGCAAACGATCATTTACTACATCGTCGCCATACACTGTACACATTGACGATGATGCAGAAAGCGGTCGTGTGTGTCAAATGTAGTTTACAAAATTCCGTAATGGTGATACAACACTTAAATATGGCGTCTGCTCTGAGATATCGATTACACGTATGTTAACCAAATCAATACTTTGATCGAGAATAACCAGTGTTATTATATTAAGATATTGAAAATATCAAAAACTACCGTCCACGACCATTTATTTCAATCACCCGTTTAAATTTGATCTAAAATGCTTAATTACCTTTCAGGCCACCCAGTACATAAACTACATTAAGAAACTTTTGATTTTTATTATTATTGTGAAAATAAATAAACGACATTGCCTCATTTTTCAACATAAATCCATTGCCCTGGTGGCAGCCCTTACAATTAGAGGTTAATATGTGTTTAATTAAAGCACGCCTAATTGCCTAAATCTGCCTACGCCAAATGCCTAAACTCACACCTGAGATACCAAATGATCGTGTTTGTGAGTCTGGATGCGTCATAACTTAATTTGGGTAATTTGCTTTATGCCTGGACATAAAATTATAAACACCTTAAACCGAGGGGCAGGTTGTTCAACCCACACGTTTAAAATAGGCATTTTGTAAACGTTACAAATAAACACTTACATAAATAGGTACAATAATCATTAAAATATATTTTATTACGAATTATTATTTTATTTTAATCACTAGAGATATTGGAGATGAATGACAGCGTTTGATAAGTATATTGTATGAGAAATATTAAGAGAAAGTCTGATAATGATTAGGGTAAAATATAGATGTAGAAAGGACAAGTCAATGCAATATAGGTAGGGATGAAAAATGAAAAATTGGAGGAAGTCGAGGAATTTTGCTATTTGAGTAGCATTTTCTAAAATTATGGAAGAGTTAAGAGGGATGTCTAACGGCGTGTAGTGATAGGAAACAAAATCAATGAGACACTTAAACGTGTATGTTCAAATCAGACAGTATCAAAATCAGTTTAGATGATAATCCTCAACGTTATTTTAGTACCAATTTTGATGTATGGGAGTGAAACATAAACGTTGAAAAGGACTGAAAGGAACCGAATAAATGCTGGAGAAATGCGTGTACTAAGATATTAAAAATATACGTGGTGACAACTTATGACTGAATACGGAATGAACTGATTAGAGATGGGTGTCAGCTTAAAACTGGTGTATCAACTAAGATGAACAAGAGCACTCTGAAATGGTTTGAACATATAGAACGAATAATTGAAGAAAGACTAAAAAACAAATATGGAGTGCAGATCAAGTGAATGATATTTTAAGGAAACTTTAAAAGTCAAAGCAATCGTAGATGTTGTATGAGAAGGTGTACGGATGTGAAAGAGGCAAAGAATGTGTATCGAGATAGGAAAGTATGGTGAAATTTCATTTCTGTCGACTCTGACAGAAAAATGACGTGATGGTATGTATGTATGTTCTAGAAATATATTAACATAAATAGACAAGTTACTACACCTGAGAAGTATCACGACAAAATTAATGATTGTCAGTAAATATAAATTACAAACCAGAAAACTCCTTGATAGAAGCAATGAAATTCTTGAATAAGTAAAAAATATACATATCTGAGATGCTGACTGAAATATCAATGGGCCCAGTCTCAAGAGTTCCAGTGGAGATAGCACGAAGCTGCTCCTTCGAAATGCAGGATATCCTCTGATACAACAATCAACAACAGCCTCAATTTACGTGTGTGAATTTTGAGTTAATACATATTGAAGCGTATACACTCACTCGGGTCACGACAAATAAACAAAAAACTTTTGAAATGTATTGATATCAAAAAGGACTGAAAAGACATATTTAATGGTAACATCTTAAAACAGCTGAATAAAGATAGAGAAGCATACGTCATCATCAATAGGAGAAAGTGAGAGTATTTTGGAAATATACAATGCGAGGAGAACGCTGTGAGAGCGTTCAACTGATATTGTAGGAGAAATTTCAGGAAAGAACACACTTCTCCTGATTATTTGTTATTTATTCATTGAACACTTATCTGGTGGGCTTATATTCAGATAGTCATCTCTTCCAACCAACCGGGCGAACGTTAAAAAAGGAATTTATATGGTCGAAAAAATATTCAAATTATTATTTATTACAATGGGAATGCCAATAAACAATATCGGCTTAAGCGTAGTGCATTTGAATGATTGGAAAGACGCTGAATATTTTTGGCGCGATAAGAGGGGGCTGCAGGGCACTTAAGGATAATAGTGGCAATATGTGAATGTTGCTTCTATTTTTACATTCTACCAATTAAGTTCTTTCTGATATGAAGTGATCGTACTTTATTAGGTTAAAAATGAATCTCAATCAAAGATTTTGAGGACGTTTTAGTTCGTCCAACTGTTTTTCCATCATAACAGATGTCTGCATAGTCTAAAATAAGATACAGCAGAGATTGTACGAGCAAAGATTAGGTTTGAGTAGTAATTAGAGGGATGAAGGTTGACTTGACTCACCAAGTTGACTCCAAATAGTTCGGTTTTTTGCTCGTTGATGCCATGTGGTGCTGCCATGCTTCCTGATTTCATCTATCCAGCGTACCTTCGGTCTTCTTCTAGGCCTCTTTAGGCCTCTTGGATTTCACTAGATTATTTCGGATGTCCATCGGGAATCTGGCATTCTGGCTACTTGATCTGTCACTTCATCTTCTTGCACACCTTCATTACGTCTTCTATCATTGTTTTGTTGTGAATCCTGGAGTTTACCCGCTCTTTTAGTAAATGCCGGCATCTATATATGTATATATTATATATACAAGAATTCAGAACGTTTGAAGCCCTGATTTGTAGTTCTTCATTTTATGTTCCCCTCATTAAACCCTCTAAAACCTAAATCATCTCTCAACAGTGAAATAATATTTTCATTCGTTTTAAAACATCTTGAGCTTTCATGTATTAGGAATATTTATAAGCTTTCTATTCTGAAACATGCGTTCGTTTTAATGTTTAAATATTTTCAATATACGAGTAAATTAAACTGAACATCGCATTCAGAGCAAAGCCACTAACATAAAATATACATTTTATGATGTTGCTTAAAAGAAGCTGTGTTAATTTTTTTTAAATCTTGCTGTGACTCTCAGTCATAATTTATTGTAATTACTACTAAATGAATATATGTGAAATGATTTAAATATATTTTTGGCAACGCAAAATTTCCATATTGATTAAGACTACATTCTCGTCTAAATTTATTGTTCATGCCATGTCCATGCCACGACCTCCATGGTCTAGTTGATTAGACGCTTGTCTTCCACCCTGGGGGTTGCGGGTTCGATTCCCGTTAGTACCCAGATTTTTTTAAAACAAAATCCAATCTACATACATATACAAATCATCACGTCGTGTCTGCTGAGGGATAGGCAGTAAAAACAGATGTCCATTTTTTATCCAAGCTCACAACTTTCGACTCCTCCACATTCATACATCTAGTAATACAAAATCTTCTATTATTGATACTTCTCCCTTTACCTTATTTCAAAATGGTATGTTTGCTCCAGACACGTTTTCCTAGGTCTACCTCTTTCACGCAGACCTTGCGTTCTGATTGGTATACTCGCTTAGTAATTATTTTGCCATTCATTACCTTCACATGTCCAAACCATCTAAACCTCCTTTCTTCATCTTACTTAAAACATCCATTTTATCCATGCATTCATTTCTGATGTCTTCATTACACCTTTTTCATAAATTGTCTTCACATTATTTTTTTGGAAAAGCCAAGCTTCACTTCGATACGTCAAACAGGGCACCAACACACAATTATGTATTGTTATTTTCGCTACTGTTGATTTTGCGCGGTGGTTGTGTATTACATTAAGTGCTCCGTTTACCTTGTTTCCTCTCACAACCATTATTTCAAAGTCCTTCCAAATCGTCAAATTACATTATCTTATTTTAGGATTGTTTAACTCCTTTCTGGTTGGTTGGAAGAAACTGTCACATGGCAATTACTCTGCCAGAATATAATTATGCAACGATAGTATAATAAATATAATATACAGTGCAGCGACTTAAAAATATTACATCTTTCTTTAATGATGATATGTATGTCTCCATAGATCATATTTCCTTGGTCTTTTCTATTTTTCTTTTTCGTTCCGAAGCTTTGTTGAAATGCAAAAATATTTTCTTTAGCTATTTTTTTTTATTTGTTTTTTTTGTATAATGTTTTAATTTAGTTGGCGTTTTACTTCCCTTATAAAAATTTTAAAATCTTTTACCCAGTAATTGGTAACTTTTATCTGTTTGGTAGATTGTTAAGGAATATATTGCCTTATGGTGCAATATACTCACCATTTGTATATTTTTAAATAAATTTATTAAATAAATTATTCCACTAGCTCACAACATCAGCTAAACATACATTTTAGAGCAACCTTATTGTGACAAGTGTTATTAAATTGTGCTATATAAGTTCCAATGTTTCTTTTCAAAAAAAAATTCAATGTGGAAGATTCACCGCCGTTTAGAATTACTGCATTAAACATTAAGCTCACGCTGTATTTGAGTTATTTATTTATCCTGGAAATATTTTTCCTTCACTTCGTTCCCATTATAATTTCCGTCCACAGTTGTGAAGAAAAGAAAATTTTACCTCAAAATATCAACGTTTCATTCAATTTAATTATTATTTCAGTAAGTTTCATAGAAAAAATATAAAAATTAGCTTAGATATAACAGTGAGAATGAGTTTATTCAGCATCATATTCTCTGGCATCTCAGACATTTGAAAGATAAAGCTCCTGAACATTCGCTCATCTCCAAGATTCGCAACAATATATATTACATAGAAAGTGTAATACAAAGAAACAGAATTTCATTGATAAATTCTTAAGTTCTTCAAAACCTCTCGTATTGTTTGATAATGTATTATACGAGTACTTCATTTGTTTACAGTTTAACCTAGCGTGCTTATTGTCATATGACAATTTGTTCTGACCAACCATGTGTTACATTGTATTGTATTGCACTGACGTTGTATACAATACAACCTGGCGGACTTATTGCCATGTGGCAATATCTTCTAGCCAACCAGATAGGTCTTATGTGAAAAGCAGAATGGAATCTTTTTTTATAAAAATCTGGGTTCCAACGGCGATCAAACCCGCAACCTCCGGATTGGGAAACAAGCGTCATACCAACTAGGCCTCAAAGGTCGTCATGAACTCCTTAAAAAAATTTACCTGTCGATTTCAGATGCATTCTTTTTGTATTTAATATGAAAACAAGTTTTACTTGCAGTAACATATAAGTTTATACTCCTTCATCCGTCAGTTTTCTGGTTTCGACTAAGAAACTTGTTTTGACTAATCTATTATTATTTTCAATAAATGCACTTATCTTACAGATGAAAACACAACCCATAGAAATGTTTATTTTTTACAAACTTTTTTCGGTTACATTATACCTTATTTTTTACCTAAAGATTCATATTAGTCATTGTCCATCTCGACACGAAGATATAAAGATTCATATTAGTTATTGTCCATCTCGACACGAAGATATAAAGATTCATATTAGTTATTGTCCATCTCGACACGAAGATATAAAGATTCATATTAGTTATTGTCCATCTCGACACGAAGATATAAAGATTCATATTAGTTATTGTCCATCTCGACACGAAGATATAAAGATTCATATTAGTTATTGTCCATCTCGACACGAAGTGTAGGCTCTACTGATGGTGCACTTATAACGAGTTTTATGTACAAACTTAAACCCTTCGAACAAAAAAGAAAATAATAAATTAAATCGAATATATTTATCAAGCTTGACTGAGTAGTTAAACATTTCAAAAGGGATAAAGCAAGGCTGCGTTATATCACCCTGGATGTTTAATATTTAAGAGCAGAGGTCAATGAGTGGCGTACAAATATTAAATAGGAATATATGCGAACTGATGTATGCTGATAATACTGTATTGTAAGCAAAAAATGAAGATGAACCAAATTAATGCTTTCAAAATGCTTGCAATGAGAAGAACATATGGGGTGATAATGAATAGCAGAAAACGGAATTAAGTTATTAGGGATGAATGTGAACTTAAAGCTGATATGCTGAGTAAAATGATGAAGAACACTCTTGGATATGTAGAACGATATATTGGTGTACAATGAAAGATTCCAACAAATTAAGGAATTCTGCTATTTAAGTACTATTTTCGGGTGGTGGAAGAGTTACGAGAGATGTTGAACGGCGTGTAGCAATAGGAAACAAAGTCAACATATATACTCAAACTGGGCAGTATCAAAATCTGCTAAGATGGTAGTCCACAATAATATTTTAGTACTATCTTTGGTGTATGTGAGTGAAACGTGGAGGCCGAAAAATACTAAAAGGAGCCGAATAAGTGCTGAAGAAATACGTTAACTAATAAGAATGAATGAGGTGACAATGTATGGCAGACTACGGGATGTTGTGATAAGGGATACTTTTTTATTTTACATTTGAAATCGGTGTAACGTCACGCTCATTGAAAACTAAAAAAGATTTCGATATTCTAGTGTAGATCACACTGGATGGGGACTCATGTTGTTTAATCGAATAACATCAAATAAAATGCATTTTTTTAAAAGAAAATTAAGTTATAAAAGTCTAAATATGATATAATTATAACAGAGACAATGATACTCCTGCTTCCGCGCAAAGTGGATCAGATATCCCTACAAAGTGGATCAGATATCCCTACAAAGTGGATCAGATATCCCTACAAAGTGGATCAGATATCCCTACAAAGTGAATTAGATATCCCTACAAAGCTTGTTTAGGAGCTCCACCTTCATTTATCCACCGAAATGTGGAAGATTTCGAATGATAAAAAGGTATTAAGGGAAAACCAGGCTTAAACTCCTTTAAAAGAAATTAAACATAAGTAAGACTTCTATCTTTTAACCCCTGGGTTGGTGACTCGGAAGATAGGCGTCTTACCAACTTAGTCATGGAGGTAGTTGCATAATTAAAGAAAAACAAAAAAACTTTCTGGAAATAATTTTGAAACGGTTTTGTTTTTCTCTAACATGGAAGAATCCAATTTAAAATAAGCGGAGACATTTCAATCTATACATTTTCCCTTTTTCATAAAGCATCTTGGATATTGTTTTTATGTAAATAATGTTCGTTTGTGATTTATTTTTATTCTACGAAGAACAGAGAAATGCCGCACATATTTCGCAATTCCGTCTTGCTATTATCTGGCCTATTCAATTCCCGAGGCGGAAAACAAATTTACCCAATAGGGCTGTAGATGTTTCTAATTCAATGCACTTTGGAATATTATTTACAGGGGTGGGAAACTAAAATAAATTCGTGATTTGTATTCGTGTTGAAGCTTGAAAACGGGACTTAATATTCATTATATTATATGTATTGTCTTACGATTTCGTTGAATACAGTGTAACCTGGAAGGTCTATTGACATATGGCACGCTCTTTCAACTAACCAGAAACAAGCCTGAAGTGAAAATCAGACTTGAACCTTTTTTGAAAAATCTAGATTACAACGAAAATTAGCCCGCAACCTCCGTATTGGTAGACAGTCCTTATACCAACTAGACCACGAAGGCTATTATCGTATATTATGGAGTTCCATCAACAACTGATAGTAAAAAAAACTTCTTTTTCACAAGAAAGGAATAAAGCTTGGTGCAAGAAATCTTAGAAATATGGCCAGATAGATTTGTAGGAACGTGGAGAAAGACACTGTTAAAACCCTTCATTAATCTATAGGGAACCATTAGGAATAGATTAGCTTACATCAGATGCTACAGCTGTCTTCTTGAATAGACGAGTATATTTCAACACTTTAATCAATTTAGTTGATAAATCGTTCCTGGTTTGCAATCTAGTGAATATGTTTGCATATCGTTAGCCACCACTTAGTCTAATGCAATTATCTACCCTCAAAGGTATTCGAATATTCAATTCATTCAATGATCAACTATTTCTTAATATTTTTTTATTTCAACTGAGGAGATAAGAATCGTAACAAACAGATGATTGAAATATGCGAAGAATATGTGACTTTTTTCTGAGCCTATGATTCTTATAGAATGATACAAATTCATTAAATGATATCGCTAAGAAAGGCGTATGTAATTATATTTAAGAAACTTGTTTTCAAAAAGCTTGAATGAAGACTTCTAATATTTAAGTTTAGAATTACAGAAGACTTTTCTTGATTCGATTATAAACGTACATAACAGCAACACAACGTTTCTTTGATGGGGTAGGCAGAGAGGATAAAGCGCTAGATTTCCTTCCTCGATACGCATATTTTACTTCTTCTACATCCATACACCTACCTTCTCATGTAGCTCTCACGATTTCTCTTACTATTTACTTTTCCTTGTTTTAAAATATTATTCACTTGATCCAACAATTATTTTCTTGGCCTTTCTCTGCCACACCTTACAACTAACAATTGCACTGTATATATTTTTTGTTAATCTTTCTTCATTCATTCTTTCCACGTGCCCATCTCAGAGTGATTCGATTAACGTTTGTATAATGGGTTTAAAAACTGTTCTAATAAAACAAATTAAGAAAATATTTTTATGTACATTTAATCGAAAAAATAGAACACATGATATACGAGTATTTATTTTTTGAAATTAAAACAGGAAAATCATTTATCTTCAAAAGGGAAAAACAGAGTCATTGTTTGTTAAAATAAATATAAACCAATGGTAATATTTCTCTTTTTTCAAATGTTAATTTCTTACCAAGCTATTACGTTTTAAAATGAAAATAATTTTTTTTTTAATATAAATTACACCCCTGATCAAGAAATATCGAAAAATTCCCACAAAATGGGACTACGAACAAAGATTTGCACTTTTGTTGTAGAATGATATATGTAAAGCCTACTAGTTATGTGCGTAGAGCGGAGGACGGAAGTGCCATTAATACGATAAGGGATGAAATAAGGATGGGGTGAGACAATGATACAATAGATTGGGAAGTATCCCCTTTATTGCAGTTCGCTGAAACACTTTAAATATATAAAAGGAGTTCCATGAAAAACTTTTCAATTGTTAGGGAAGAAAATGGCCCATGCAGAGCCGACAAAAGAATGAAACATATGAACCAGTTGACTTGAATGCATAAGTTCAAGGGCCCTGAATATTTAAAAGAATATTCATTTATTTCATGTAAAAAAATCATTTTTACATCCTCTTTATCATATTTAAAATTTATTTAACGCTTTATTGCATAAGGTTTTATGCGGGTTTATTTTTACACGGCAATATCATTCAATTAATCAGACACGAGTGCCACTTGGTGGGTTCATTAATGTTAACAAAAGATTTTATTTTTGAAAAATAGAGATCGACGAAGCAAAAACCAAACATATTTATTTTTTTCTTCATTCGTATGGTACCCTTTTGATTATGCGGAGATGTTGAAGACTATGGCTGAGAGACAACATTATATTCGACCTCAGTAATAGAGCTTTCGGTTTAGATCCACTGAAATAGGCAATAAGTACCAATTCACTTTTTCATATGTTGAAAATGCACGGAGACAAGCATCAATACTAATACACGTATAGCGCGTACGATTATTATTATTATTATTAGATAAACTATTTAACTAGACTAGTGCCCTTTTTCATCCTTTCTTTGGGTTCGATCGGAAATCGCACCCTAAAATGCCGGATGGAAGACCAACGCCTCACCAACGTAACTACGGAAGTCATAATTAATGGCTATATAATATAAGAGGGGATGACGAAGCAAAGTACAACGGAAAATAAGGAAAAATAATTACGTCATTGAAGAGAAATTATTTTCAAAGACACCGTTTGAAGCACTCCAATGAGTGTGACAGTCTTACGATCTTGAGGTCTTTTAGTTTTCAGAGGAATGAAACCTGATTTAAATGAGTTCTGTGCTGATGATACTACCTCTGAGGTTCAAATTTATGGACACCGTCAGTCAACAATAAATCGCGGCATACGAGTACGTGGCCAAGAATCTGATATAGTTTTCGGTCTCGCTCATAGGATTGATTTGCCTGTGAACATATCCTTGAAGAATAACCTGAAAAGCTTTCATCTTTATTCGAGTATCAACGAAGCGTCCTTAAGATGACACATTGTTACCAAATAATACCTTAAAATATGCCGTTAATATTATTACCAAAAGGCAAAAAGAAATTTATAAAATTATAATACATCCAGTTTTGGTATTTCAAATTTAATTAAGGGAACGTGGTATGTAGGAGTATGCTATTTTTGTGTAACAGGAGAAATCCGTGCAAAGTGGATAAAAAAGATATTGAAATTTCTTTATTTAAATAATAACTCTTGGTAATAATAAACCTTGCTGAGGACCTGATTATCTAAGAACGTTAAAATAACCCACAATAGAAAAATATATAACATAGATTCATTTCAAAGAAATTTCTTTCCGATATCAGAAGAATTTATTTCCTTGAATTATTAGTATCATAGTTTTAAGTATGTCACATTTCTGGAAAAACAAATACAAGGGTGTTTTCACGCAAACTATCATTATCATCTCACCATATACTTATACATTTAAAAGACAAACATATCATAGTGAGCGTTCATCTTATCCCGTTTTTGTTTTCATTATATAACACGATTTTCTCCCGTTGCATAACGAAAGTCTGATTAATATAATTAATATGATATAATTAACAATTAATATAATACCAAATAAGCGTGGGCACCTTATCAAAACCAAAACTATATGATAACATTATGGTCAATTCTGGCGGGAAATGTGAATGGCAAAAGGAGCGGAGGTTAAGAATCCATCCGATAGAGTGACCAACTACATACAGTTTTAAGGATCGTGGTCACCATAGTCATGCTTGATAACCATAGTGTTCACAATCCTCAGAACGGAGAATATGACCGAAAAGAAAAAGTGTGTTGAATGAAATATGTTAATGTTAATCTTTATCTGATAAGCGACATAACTTAAATATTTAAATATATTTTGTAATATCAGTTTAAATGTGTATTCCGTCTCATTTCTTTTTCTTTTTAAAATGACATTTGGCACATTTTTGTGACTACGTGCCGTTGATGTGTATGCAATAAATGATATTATTTTCCGTTTTCCGTGTAATGTTTGGCGCTGAAAAGTGTTGGATTTCGTTTTATTTAAAGACAGAGGTGATTTACAAAATGAGATGGGAGAGAATTGGCCATTGACAAAATACGTGCTAAAAATATCGAGTGCGTTCTTCCCACGAGATCAGCTCTTTTCATGATGGGAAGGGTAGTTGTGAAACTTTTTGGGATACAGGCGGATTTTTTTATATTATATTGTTAACAAAATTATTCATACAAGAACCTTTCAAAGGTTCATTGGAAAAGTTGTGTATATATTGTAATTTATGATACGAATTGGCGACCTCCGTGGTCTAGTTGATAAAACATCAAATAATAATATAAGACGACCCAAAGGTGTGATCGTGATCAAGTGAGAATCTGGTCTGTAAGAACTAGAAACAGAAACTTATGCAATGCTACCCTTGGTAATGCACACTAGTGTGCTAGTATATGGAAATAAGCGGTAAGAGTCTTCCAAAGAGTATCTAGCAATACTCATATAATATAATGTACGAGCCTAGTTGGTAAGACACTTGTGTTCTAAACTGACGGTTACGGGTTCGCTTCCCGCTATTGCCAATTTTTTCAACAAGGTTTTCGATTAAGACTTGTATCACTTAAGGCCTTTCTGGTTTCACATGGCAATAAAACCACCAAATTATACTGTTTGCAATAAAAATGTAATATAACACAATTCACTTGATCCAGTCACGTTTTTTTTTCAGATCTAATCTGACTTATATATTCCACAAGTCATTCTTTCGACATTCATTCTGTCCACATGACCAAATTATTTTAGAGCGTTTCTTTATATTTGTACAACAAAAGTGTAATACAATACAATACAATATACGAATGAGACCAAAATAGAGTTCACTTTTAAAAAACTAATACGAAAAATAGATTAACTTTAAAGAATTATATGTTAAGGTGAATTTCACTTTTAACGATAATTTAAGCAAGTCAGCACGATCAATTATTTTCCATCGACGTTGAAACAATAACTAGGGACTTCAATTCCCGGCAGTATCCTTAAAAAGGCTCTAGTGTGATTCCGAGATTGTCGACGTGCGATAGTTAGTATTACGAACACGTTCTATAACAGACTGCGAGTTACGTGCCGTGAAAATCCTATTTCGAAAGAGAATTTCTAATCGTGCTTACTCCATTTAGAAATTGTTTTTTTTTTTTTTCAAATAATATTTTTATAATTTCTTCTGATAATACATACAAACCATTACGCCATTTTAACAAGTATACTTCGCCTCTTCTACATCCATACATGTTCTTATACAACTCCTACAATTTCTCTGGCTTTTTACTTTTCCTTCTTTCAAAGTTTCATTCACTTGATCCAGTCATATTTTCTTTGGTCTTCCTCTACCTACTTTTTTTAAATTTACGAATGGGAGATAAATTACTGACAAAAAAATATTACAATGCTAGGATTAGCGAGAGTCGTGGTAGCAAATAACCGAGAAACGTATATTTGGAGCAAGTGAAGGAAAATTTGACAAAGGGAAATGTACAGAGTAAGAGACAAAAAAAGGAACTGCGTAAGAATATGTAGAGGAGGCGAAGTAAGTATATCGTGATAAGAAAGTCTGAGGCTCCTTTTTTTGGGTCATATTTATCTACCCCAACAGGTAAATGGCGTCATAGTTTGTATCCATGTACCATATACACATACATTTAAAAAAAAATCATAAGCTTATTATATTGACGAATTAGTTTGATTTTTTAAAAATTCTAAATAATATCTCATTCTGCAAGAACCCCTTTTTTGTTTCTACTCTTTAACTATAGATCATGTATTTTTCGATTGTCTTTGCGAGACAGATTTAATTTACTAAAAGCCGTATCTTTACCGCGTCCAAAACATGTTGCGTTTCTTCTTTCTTCGTGGAACTTTTCCACTTATAGATCGATTGTTATTTTTTTAGCTTAATCATTTGAAACTTTAAATTATCTAGAAATGTCATTTTCTAAATTAGTTGTATTATATTGACTCATATAATGGCATAATGATTTATTTGGTGGCACAAATCATCCTAGTTTGGGTGGATTCCCTATTATAAAAGAACTTTATAAGTTACCTAGCCCATCAAATGGCGGGATGGTATGTATGTATGCCTAAGAGGAGCAATTGCTTCAAATTGTCATTCTCTTGAGCTTTTCTTGATTGTATTTTCTTGGGCTCTAAAAATGAAAACAATTTATTCGTAATATTATGACAAAGTAAGAGTACATTAGAATTTTTCAAATATTCATATTTTTAATAAAAATTCCAGGGATAGTCAATCGTCTTTTTTTTATATTGGCACCATATGCCTATCACCAAAAATGATTGCATAATAGAAAGAAATATTACATAATCCATACGAAGCTTTTGAAACTCGTCAAAGACTCCCCATGGAGAAATGATGCTTCTGATCAATAAAACATCATCATTAAGTAGGCAGATTCCTTTTTTCATACTCTTGATGAAGTTCTTCACCAAACCAGTTCATCGAACAGGGCTGTCAATCCATTATGTGTTATGTATGCGGTGCACGCAAGCGACCTGTTTGAGAAACAGTAACAAATAACACTCATGCCTCAATATTTTGTTACTGAGTACATAAATTATATATTTTTTTAAACAGATTATACATGAAATGCATACATATCTGTAATCATGCCGTTTCCCTGTCGACGTAGAAAAAAAGGAGGGTGTTAAAATTTCTTATCGTGACACACATTTTTCGCCTCCTCTACATGATTTCTCAGACTGTTTAAAGTTCCCTCTTTCAAAAAAATCATCCACTTGATCTAACCATATTTTCCTTGGTATGTCTTAACCACGCCTCCATTCACATTTGCGCAGTTTATTGTTTTGTTAGGATTTATTCTATTTGACATGCTCAAACCATTTCAGAGTGATGAACCGTATTAAATTATCAACGAAAAGTTTTGTAAAATTCCAGTTTTAATGGGGTTTAAGTTCGATTCCTGATAATACTCAAACAATGGATTATAGTCGGCTTTTTCTCACAAAGTGCAATATCACATTTTCTGATTGCTAGAAAGAAATTTTAAGATGAATATGATCCCTTCAAATCGTTATGTGTGCATTTGTGATGAAAGTATCATTCAAAATTTCCATTAATTTTACTTACTTAGAAAAATAACCTTATTTATGTGTATTAATGAACAAAGGGCGTTTTTTCGGTGGCGCACACGGGTGCGAGGCATTGCAACGTTTCTAGGTAGCCCTGGGCACGTCAACCTTAAGATATGCGTGGGTCGCTTGAGAATCCAACCAAACCAAACCAATAACCTAATTGACCTGCAACAGATCTGCCTTCTGTAATTTCCATATATTATTGTGATTGATTGCTATGCATCTCGACATCTGGTGGATTCAATCTTAGATTAAGAATTACATACTGGTCCATTATACGGATCTGGACCCGGGACGAGTCTTTTTTGACAACTATCCGGACACGACATGATGGAGGAGTTGTCATCTTTTAAAGTATATTGATTGGATTTTACTAAATATATTTAAATTACAATCCTGATTTCTTTTTCCAGCTTTTAATTATTTAAAGACAAAAAATGAACATTTAATTTTGTGGAATTCAATATAAGAAGAAAAAAATTAGACATTCATTTTTTGCCAACGTTAAACGTATTTTATCAGCTTAAAGAAACCTCAAGAAAGGAGATTACACCACGTTTCACAATACTATAATTTAGAATAAATACAATAAATAAAGAACAAAAAAATTTTGACATAAATATTAAATAATAATTACTATTATATTATAGTGTATTGTATTACATTTAAGTTATAAGCAGTATAACCTGATGGGTTTATTGCCATGTGGCATACTCTTTTCTCAAGTTTTTAATCAATCCTTACATATAAACCAGACTGGAACCCTTCATAAAAAATCTGACTACCGACGACAATCAAACTTACAAATTTAAACAAAACGGATTAATGAATAAGTTGAAATTCATAAAAGTTGTTTGAAACAACAAATCAAAATTATGTTCTTTATATCGAAATAAACCTTTTCAAAGTGATTCAAATAAATAACATAAAGTTACGTAATGAAAAATTACTTTTTTATTATTTATGATTGAATGAAAAAACATTTAAATTAAAGAAGAAAATATGTTAACCAGGCCCCATAATATTGAGCATCCTCGGGAAACCATTCGTTCTTAGTACACGTAAAACAATTATTCAAAGTTATTAAAATCAATGCACCCAGCAGAGGCGTAGCCAAATTTGTAAAAATCTTTTAATAACCGGATAATGCTTGATACTGAAATGAATGTAACTGCTCGAATAAACTACTTCAATAAGCAAAAACAATAAAAATCAGTTAATTTCATTAATTTCATTATTGATCTCAAGTTCGTGCATATTGTACATTTGTGGTCGGATTTTTAAAAGTGAAAAACCGAACCAAATATTTGATACAGGTATACTATATAATAATATCTGGACGATTTCTTGTAATTAACAATAAATCAAAATTAAGTTAGTTTACTGTATAAATTTGCAATTTTTAAATTCCAATTGTTTACCTAAGATGAGTTTTTATTATGTTTATGAATACCACAAATAAATAAATGGACTATTTTGTTATAAAAATGTAAAATAAAGGGGAATTGAGATAAATTTATAATGTTAAAAGAATAAAAATAATCCTGTTTAACATTAATTTAAAAATATTTTGTGGCCGTAATTTTAGGCATGCAATCTAGTGTTAATTATTTTTGTTTTTTTTTTCAAGAAAGTTAACAGTATATAATCATAAATAAAATTTCACTAGTTGAATTGAATTTTTTTTTTCAATTTTCACTTTTAGTCTGTTCTTTATCATTTTTTTACGTTTTTTTCTCTATAAAGATAATAAATCACAATTTATTTAAATGTTTAAAAGAATGAAAGAAGCACCAGACTTGTGTTTTAATGTTAAGTCACTGTACAACATTGAAAATATTTGATCGAACTACTAAAACAATAGATTATGCATGTTACCCCAAGGGTATAACTATATTACGTAACTTCAGAATACCTTTAAAAATATTTTGTCTGGCGGCGCATTTTTATTTATTTGCTATAATAATTTCAAGAGACCATAAAACTAAATGGAATTATGATAACGAGCGTTAATAGAAATTTATTAATCTAAATGTACACTATAATTTCAGAAAGTTACGCCTACCAAGATAACAAAACGTATAATTATAAGAAAATGCGTTGATTTATAATTATGTTATCTTTGACTTAGCAAAAACCGCATCGAGTTTGAGTCGGGTATGTGAATGATAATACATTTAAATATTATATACGAGTATATAAGTATTTT
Source organism: Odontocerum albicorne (assembly GCA_949825065.1). Taxonomy (NCBI): domain Eukaryota; kingdom Metazoa; phylum Arthropoda; class Insecta; order Trichoptera; family Odontoceridae; genus Odontocerum; species Odontocerum albicorne. The sequence goes on from OX463851.1 coordinate 7,213,856, forward strand.
TTAAATAGTATTAACCAGGGCTATAGAATCGGAAACAGGAGTCTGAGTCAAGAATCCTAGTCGGGGTCAGAGTCAGGAGTCGGAATCTGGAGTCGGAGCTATTCTAAAGCCAACTCATACTTCATTACATTTTTTTAAATTTATCCGCTATATAAATTACACAATGAAATTATGAACTATGTGCCATCAAGTACAAATAGCGTGCACTATGATAAAAAATCTCCATAGACATTATTTCCAAATAATACACATTTAAGGAGTTACGCCACGTAATTAAGTATAACATATGGTTATGGTTAACAATCTATGTACTATTGTATAATTGAAGTTGAAGTCGGATGTTTTTATGCCTACTCCACAACACTACTTATCAGCTACATAAATTACATTATGAAATTATAAACTACGTGCAATCTAGTACAAATATTGTTTACTGTCATGAGCAATCTCCGTTTGTATTATTTTCAAAAACCTACACTTATACTCGTACTTAGTGTTTCATTCATTCCGAAAGATAAATATTGCAAACAATTACATTTAAACCAAAAACATACACAATAAAACTATTAAAACAACACATAAATATGCAAATATGAAAGTTAAAATACTTACAAAAATACAAAAAATAACAATAGGTATATTCAGTTATTAAAACGATACGGAACCGGCCCGAGACGCGCTATCCGCACCGTACCACACCGGACGTCACTCTTGACATCCATGTGAAAATAAGTCAACAGTTGCATACAAACAAAATTATAATAAAAAAATCAACATATTTATGGTTGAACTACCTTCTTATCCTTATACTCAACTTATGAGTTTTATTTTGTAATATTTATTGGTCAATAATAGTGGGTTCGAGTCCCGAGCTGAAGCGATTGCTCTCTAAATGGCACTATGTAAATTGCCCTTTTGTACTTTTATTGTTGTTATTTAAGCGCAAGCAAAAGTTAATATACTCGTAGACTACAACATCACAAGATGCTTAAACATAAAATGAAATCAGAAGCGAAAGAAAGAGAGAAAAAAACATGTGGAGAAAAAAAGTTAAAGGCTATGATCAAACAATGCACCAAGCATCAACTTTAACAAGCGTCATTGAGAGTTGACAGACGCTTTGTGAATTGTACAAAGACAATCCACAAATTGCAATAGACTTTCAAAATATTTGTACGTCACAAAGACGTATTAAAAAAATAGTAAAAATCCAATAGAAGGTTATTTCTGGAGCATAAATAATAAAGTTTAAAAAAAATCGACCTAAAGAATAATTAACAATGGGTGGCCGATTCAACAGTCCGCTTTCTTTGAACCAAATCGATTATGTCCATCAGATCAATATCTTCATCAGCACCTCGTCCAATGCCAGCCATTGCTATCACTATCTAGGTCGAGGGCCCAAACCTAGCATTATAATTTTATTTACGATAATACGTTCTCACACTTGTGCTATCCTGGTATATGGAACAGCTGTGAAATAAATATAACTGAGGAAGTCGTTCCTAATAAACAGACCGTTATTGGCATGGTCCGACATAATTGTAATAAAAATATAACAATATATCGCACATTTAATGCAAGACTGTCACAAGTCCAAATGAGGTACGTTCGAGATAATTATGTTGGAATGTTTAAAAGTCTGAGTATATGGTTTATTTTTTTGAATAAGTATTGTATTTATTACCATAAGGTAATCTCTTTCAACCAGTCAGGAAACCTTTATAAAAAATCATGTACTAGCGGAAATCAAAACCGAAACCTCTAAGTTGGTAAACGGGCGTATTTTCAAGTAGACAATCAGTGGTACTCGTACTGGAACTAAAAACATTTCATATAGTTCCTTCGATTTTTCGTTTTTTTCTTTAAAATTCACATCACATTTATTTATTTTTAAAAAGTCTTGCGATGTACTGTTTCATTTCATTTATTTTATTTTCATACAAGCAAAACATTAAAGATCTATTACATATTAGCTCAACAGGATTGAGTTTCAACAGTAAAATATCTGATAAAGGCTTTCAAAGAACTCGATTTGAGCTAAAAAATGTGTCATCAAACACGATTTAAGCGAAATAATGTGTTAAAATTTAATGTCGCGAAATCTCTTAAATAAATTGTCTTTAAATACAAACTATTGGAAGTAGCCCCCCCTCCCCCCCACCACATGTGCTTCGAGATGTGACATATGTTCATCAATAATTGAATTCCTTTTTCTAACGCCATTTAATAATTTATTTTTGTATGGAATATTTAAAATATAACGTCTCGAAAAAAATCTGAAATATTTTTATTTGATTATTAGTAAATATTAAATTGGATGGTAACTTAAAACAATGAATACATTTATGAAAATTTGAGAACATTTAATAAAAAAAACGAATTTAAATCTTTGTCATTGTTTCGTTTTCAAAACACATTGTTTCGTTTTCAAAACACATTTTGTGATCAATCAAATAAAAAGATTTTTATATAAACGCTGATAAAATGATATAGGAACATAAATATGTATATCTCAAATTGATGACATGTTGATGATGCTGCTGACGATGATAGTTGATTTGTTAACTGGCACAAGTTCGTATTTGTACTCTCAGTAAACACCGTCTTCACTTTGATTTATGGTTTATGCTTTCATGTTACTCCAATATCTAGAAAATTAATCATCGACCGCGCTCTAAACATTGACACCTTTTTGATCTATTGCATTCTTAGTTATTTTGATCATTGATCATCTTATATGGTTCATTATTATAGTTGTTTTATATTCCATGCAACCATTTTATTTTTTGGAAACTAAATTGAGTCTTCAAGTATCTTTTGAATAGTTAGAAATGTATCACATCACCCAGACACTCTAAAGCCGTGTTTCCCAACGTGGGGCCTACGCCACACAGGGGGGCAATTTGATTTTTATGGGGGGCAATTCGAAAATTGAACAACACCACATCTTCAAGCTATTTTGTGACGAGCAAAATGCAGACTATGTGAGACTTTTACTTCACACTAAAGTAAGATGGCTCTCGAAAGCGCACTGCTTGAAAAGATTTATAGAACTATTTAATACTCTTAGTGATTTTTTAAGCGACAAACCTGAAATGAAGTATCTGTTAACGGTCGATGGTAAGGCATTTGTGAGTTATTTAGCCGATATCTTTGAAAAACTAAATACATTAAATAAACAACTTCAAGGAACAAATAAAACTCTTGTCGGTGCAAAAGCGAAGATATTTGGTTTCATTACCTTTATTGAATTATGTCAGAAATATATTAACAACAAAATTTTTGAAAAGTTTCATTGGCTCCTCTGTCGCGTCACCGTTACGTAGGGTGGGCATAAGAATTTTAGGACGGCTTAGGTGGGGCATAGCACAAAAAACGTTGGGAAACACTGCTCTAAAGTGTCATATAAATTTTAACAAAATTTTGTTTATACCGGCCCAACCTCAACTCTCACCATCCTGCATTTTCAATATTTTAATACAAAATATAGCTACAACCTTTTTTAAACATAAAAGAATAATCGAAAAGCTGATCAATGATTTTTTCAATATTATATACCTATTAAGTATTTTCCAAAATTACCGAAAAAAGAGTGTTTAAGGTGCTTTTATCATTAATGTTTTATTTATGCTTTATAATGTTGAAGAACATTATTGATAAGTGAACAAAAATCAAAAAAGTAAAAAGTTTTCTTGTTTATGTTTAAAATTAGAATTTGGTCCAATAACAAGAATAACTTCATAAAGTTTAGAAAAAATATGAACATTTTAAAATCCAATACAATGTACCTCGTGGATATTAAGTGGCACTTGTGTTTAGGGTGGGGTTTTTTTCTTTGGTTTTCGACTTACCCCATGTGTAAGTTGAAACCAAAGAAAAAAAAAATATGAATTATTCAATATTTTATAGCCTGTTCTTTCATAATTCGTTATTGTCACTCTTTTATATTCGATGAAACGCGCTGGAATGTATTTTTCAACGTTCTGAACTGAAATTATTTATTAATCATAGATTTATGAGAGTAGATTTTTTGCTGTTTCAAATAATAAACGCTTGTTCTTTGAATGAAATTTGAATTAATTTATGTATTAAATGGCTTGGAAAATCGGCGTTTCTTACGAGTTTCCTGCTCTTATGTCATAAATATCTTCCAACACTTCGGATATATAAAACACTTAAATTTTCTCGCAACATTTAAATATTTCATTCGTTGTGTGTAAATTTCAACGTACGCATTTGATAGTTTTGACCGGTTAACTTCGTATTTATTATTAGGATAAAATCGTAACATATTTGCACGCTTTTAAAAATTGGTGAACAAAAACATCAAAATTCAAGATATTTACGTATTATATTTTCAACCACAATTCAATAAATATTTTTCATTGGGAAATAAACAATTTTCTCAGGGAAACATATTGCTATATTTTAGATTTTTAGAATATTATTTTTTTTTTCTAAAATACCTTACCTGACGTCGTTTGTTTCTTTAATAAACAATCCACCCACACTTGAATGATTTGTGCCCCCGCATCAAACTTACTTTATAATAATATGAGTCAATATATAAAAATACCTTACCTGACGCCGTTTGTTTCTTTAATAAGCAATCCACCCACACTTGAATGATTTGTGCCCCCGCATCAAACTTACTTTATAATAATATGAGTCAATATATAAAAATACCTTACCTGACGCCGTTTGTTTCTTTAATAAGCAATCCACCCACACTTGAATGATTTGTGCCCCCGCATCAAACTTACTTTATAATAATATGAGTCAATATATAAAAATACCTTACCTGACGCCGTTTGTTTCTTTAATAAGCAATCCACCAACACTTGAATGATTTGTGCCCCCGCATCAAACTTACTTTATAATAATATGAGTCAATATATAAAAATACCTTACCTGACGCCGTTTGTTTCTTTAATAAGCAATCCACCCACACTTGGAATGATTTGTGCCCCCGCATCAAACTTACTTTATAATAATATGAGTCAATATATAAAAATACCTTACCTGACGCCGTTTGTTTCTTTAATAAGCAATCCACCCACACTTGGAATGATTTGTGCCCCCGCATCAAACTTACTTTATAATAATATGAGTCAATATATAAAAATACCTTACCTGACGCCGTTTGTTTCTTTAATAAGCAATCCACCCACACTTGAATGATTTGTGCCCCCGCATCAAACTTACTTTATAATAATATAAGTCAATATATAAAAATACCTTACCTGACGCCGTTTGTTTCTTTAATAAGCAATCCACCCATACTTGAATGATTTGTGCCCCCGCATCAAACTTACTTTATAATAATATGAGTCAATATATAAAAAGACCTTACCTGACGCCGTTTGTTTCTTTAATAAGCAATCCACCCACACTCGAATGATTTGTGCCCCCCGCATCTAACTTACTTTATAATAATATGAGTCAATATATAAAAATAAATTTAAAAAATTGACAATTTTAGACAAATACTGATGAATAATATTGTTCGATTTCTGATACAATTTGTAACTAATATTTCACTGTTCAAGAATTTCAATTTTAAAGTTTAAACTTCCTCCAATGCGTGCATCTGTGCACTATCATATTTTTATGTGAAATTACGAAAAAATAATATTTCCAGTTAAAAAATGCATATAACGATTGTTTGCCGGATATGCCAGGTGTCATCCATTCAAGGAATCGATCGATTATTTTATTTGTGTCTGTTTCCAGAATCCAAAGATTCTCATTTTCTAAAATTTTATACTGACTAATTTGTGCCAAAACCCCAACGAAAGCATCACTTATTTATCCCTAAAATTATCAACTATTTTTCGTATAAAAAGTGTCACCTCTTAATTCTGCTCTTTGCTGAAATACAATCGGCATAAGTCATACTTGAAGCTTTTCCGTTACAATTCGGAATAAGATGGTTTTGTGGTAAAAATTAACTCACAAGATCGGTTCGGAAATGGGGAATATCAAAATTTTGCCATATTTTTCCGAAAATAGAGAACTGTTTCAATTAAACATGATGACATCAAGATAAAAAAAATATATAACATAGCTTTTAGTATCAGACTTTAATGCTTTTGTACTAAATAATTATTTTCAAGAATTTTTCTATAATGTTATTTGGAATATTAATCACTGTTTATTCCATTTTTTGTGGAAGGTGTTTGATAAAGTGGAATAAACACAAAAAGTGGAATAAACAGTGTTTCGTAAAACAAATTACAATGTATTTAAACATCCACGATGTTAATGCCTTAACTATAAACAATTTTATATATGTATTTTCATTGCCACTTTCAAATATAAATTTAAATTTCAGTAGCATACTGAAAAGTTATAAAAGCTTAAATGATTTGAAATTTTAAAACCGATTTATATCGAGAATGTGTCATCTTGGCTTGCGACAATTTTGCATTCCGAGTGCTACGAGTACATGTAGATATTATGTTCAAACAAACATATGATCCAGTGCGTACAGGATAATCTATTAATTCCGTGAATGACTGACACGTGCTATGTACAGCTTGTAAGCTCCACCAGCCTCCCAACCACCGTTATCTAGTTAGTAAAACGACAATCTTCCATCTCGGGGGCTACAAATTCAGTTCCCGTAAGTACAATAAAATACCATATTTTGAAACAAATGATTCTAGGCTAGGTTTCACTCAAAACCTCAGAAAGTTCTTTCTGGTTAAAATAAATTGTTAGATAGCAATAAACCCGTAGGAAAGTATAACAATACAACACAGCAATCTATTCAAATTATTTTAACAAGTTTTGATACCTAAGGTTTCAAAAGCGAGTAGTTCTAATTTTCTTGAAAATTGGGTAGTCTTCATCTGCCACGCTCTTCTTTGATCAGTGAAATCTGTATGGTGGTGTTTAAACGTCCTCTTAGAATATTTGTCTTGCAGGTACTTGGCGTTAAAACGGCACTCATTATAATGAATACGTTGATATTGAGGTCATTAAATAAACTTCCACCACGAGATATATTTATTAAAAGTAGTGTGAAAAATGAAAATGTTGGTTTGTGTTTAATCAAAATTGTTAAGAAAATTTACAAAAATACTGAAAATAAATAGCTAACGCATGTATTGCAGAAAAATTCAAAATATTGCGTTATTTTAGATCATATTACACACTGAAAAAATCCCACTTTAAAAACAAATGGAAATATGATACTTTAACCGAAACCAAGTTTTAATAATACAAATAAGTTTACTGAATTTTATTGTTTCTGTTTCCTTTTTTAATAAAAATCAATTCTTTCCTAGTTTTATTATAATTTTGTCTTATATTGAACTTGCTTATTGAAATACTATAGTTAATTAAACAACATTGTTTTAAGTAAACTAAAAACATTCCTTCTAATCAGCCTCGAATTTCTTGAAAGGGTTCTCCTAAAATAATCAGCGCATTTAATTTTATGACAAAAATAAATACAAGAGATACAAAAATATTAAAAGACATATAATATTAAAAAATATGCAAAATTACATGAAACTGGATTTGTTGCCTACCGTTTGATACGCTTAATGCAATCTCTTCCAACTGAGCAGAAAAAAGTTAATAAAGGAAGTAGCGCATTCGACTTTAGATGGAGTGTAGTGTATATATGGGTTGTAACCATAAATAAAAGGATCCAAGTCGGGTAAAAAAAATCGTCTGGTAGCTAGAAGATAACCTTTTTTGGCAAAACAAAATCGAAATTGATGAGTTTATACAAGGTTTGATAAAAATAACGGAAATTTATCAGTGTCGCGGACTGTTTGTTTTTTATTGAGCCCATCTTTTTTTTCCTCACGTTGACGACACTGTCTGTAATGTACATTTAATTGTTCAGCCCCATTGAATAGCCCAAAGCCCCAAACATTTTAGCTCGTTTGCAATTTAAAAGATTTTTATTTGAGATTTTATGCCGTTTGCGTGAGACAATCCAAAGAAAACGATCCAAGTTGTGGGCAAACAACTCATGATTTTCCATCACGATAATGCACTGGCTCGCACTTCATTAATTCGTGATTTATTTTGCCCCCGTCGTGATGCCGCAGCCACCTTATTCGCTAGATATGGCCCCTGCGACTTTTTCCTGTTCCCGAAGATAAAGAGGCCATTGAAAGGACAACGTTTGCGATCTAAGAGGAGATAAATGCAAAATCGCTGAGTGAGCTAAAGACTATCCCAAGAAGTGCGTTCCACAAAGGTTTTGCGGATTAGAAAAAACATTGGCAAAATTGTATTTTATCCTATGGGGACTAGTTTGAAGGGGACAATATTAATATTAATGTATAAATAAATACTTTTTTTAAATAAAAATTATCGTTCTTATTTGATCATACTTAGTAAATACTTTTTTTGTGCAAATGAAAATTCTCAATATTTTTTTATCAATCCTAATTTTTATCAAACACTACTCTTATACACAACACTCCACTTTTAGCCAAACACTACTCTTATACACAACACTCCACCTTTAGCCAAACACTACTCTTATGCACAACACTCCACCTTTAGCCAAATACGAGTATGTTACTATCGCATTTCGGAAGATTTCTTTATAGTCCGTCTTCCCTTGGTAAATTTACAAAAAATTTCTTACCCAATATGTTTTTCTTAACATTTGCAGGTGCGGAAAGTATATAATCTAATGACCGCAGCCTCCACCTTTATATGCTTAACCTCAACTAATATATTTGTTGTGAAATATTTTTGGAAAACTAGAATAGACAAAGAGAAGCTGAATAAATGGTGTGGAAATGCGCGCTTTGATACGAATTCATGAAGTGATAATGTATAAAGGAATACGGAATGAAATTATAAAGGATGAATGTGAACTTAAGGCTGACGTAAGACGCTTTAAGTAAGATAAAGAAGAGCACTCTGAGATGGTTTGAGCAAGTAGAACGATTGAATGAAAAAAGACTAACATAACGGATATATAGTGTGGAAGGCGTGTGAGAGGAAGAACATGGAAAGTATGATTTAATTCTGAAAGAAAGAAACGTAGAAAGTCAGAGAAAATTATGAGAATGTACATAGATGTGGAATAAGCTAAGGATGTTTGTCGAGATTGGAAAGTCTGGCGCTCTGCCGTCTCTGTGTACCCCAATAAGGAGATGGCGTGATGGTATGGATGTAATATTTTTAATTTGTCAATAATAATGGGTTCAAACCCCGAATTAGAGCGCCCTTAAGAAAAGTATGCTTTCTAAAAGGCGCTATGTAAATTGTCCCTTTATCATCATGTCAGATATTTTATGGGGTACCAAACGAATGAATGAAATGTATCGTTATGGGACAGCTCGCCACATATTTTATTTTATTATTTTTTTTATTTAATTTTATTTCAACGGTCAAATGACCTTTTTTATACAAATATTAAAAAATAACAACATGTATAATTTAACATTGGCATGTAAGCAGTGTTATACAGTATGAAGAACAGTACAAATCCAACAAGTTAACTAAGCAAATCAATAAATAAAATTGAATTAATTTATCCCGGCAAGAAAAACTTTTTGACTTTACTCCAGTAAGTATAACTTACTGGAGTAAACTTACTGGAGTAAAGTATAACTTTACTCCAGTAAGTTTACTATAACTATAACTTTACTCCAGTGTCATGAAATTCCAAGAGTATATGATATAACATATGTTAGTTGGTTGCAACCACTTTACTATGGAACAAAACATTTGGCCGAGTGAGCCTACGAGTATATAACAATCAATTAAAGACTTGTAAAAAGAAAATAATAAGAATAATTATCTTATACTGGAGATTGCCACAAATGTGCCCTAAGGCACGGAAAAACATAAAAGTTTACATCGGAAACAATGCTGTGTTATTGTAACTAAATTGAGGAAGTCGGACTACGGAATGTAGCCACAGGCTGTTTCTTTAAGATGAGTAGTTTAATTTTTAAGATATATAATGTATGTGCGCTTCATAAATTTGTATTATCAAGTGAAAGGTTACCTATTTGATATTTCATATAATAAACGATATTAATCTATACTTTCATCAAATAGGTACACGAGATGATTTTACTGAATTGATCTTCGGAAATCAATATTTTATACAGCTCTTCGAATAAATTCATGGCTGCTTGCTATACACGATCAAGTTCTACTTAGCATGCACTTATATTTATTTGTTTTATTATTATCCTAAGCTCGACAGCCCTGGGTGGGCCTTGGCTGAATCCAGGAGCTTCCTCCATTCTTGTCTGTTTGATGCCCTTATTCTCCAATTTCTCACTGGCAACACCGATGCATCCGTGTTGACACTGTCCATCCATCGCATTTTGGGCCTTCCTGGTCTTCTACGTCCCTGTGTTACTGAGAGCGTGAGGCGTTTTGTAGGGTTGTCGTCGTCCATTCTGATTATGTGACCAGCCCATCTCAAGCGCCCTACTCTGACGGATCTGATCACATCGGGCTCTTTATAGATATCATATAGCTCTCGGTTATATCGACGACGCCAACCATTGTGGTCTCTCACTGGGCCGTATATTGTCCTAAGAACCCTTCTTTCAAATGCTGCGATGGACCCTTCAGTGTGTTTTGTCATCACCCAGGTTTCAGAGGCATATGTGAGGACTGGTTTGATCAGGGTCTTGTACAATAGTGTTTTTGTGGTTCTTCGCAGTAATTTGGATCTTAACTGTTTTTGGAGAGCGTAGTAACATCGGTTTGCTGCCATTATCCTTCTGTCAATTTCTTCTCGGGTGTTATTATCACTGGTAACTGTTGAGCCTAAGTATGTAAATGAATTAACTATTTCAAAGTTGTAATTTGCAGCTGAGAAAACCTGGGGGTATGGATATGTGGTATTAGAAGCAATCATCAATTTTGTTTTATCTTCATTTATGACAAGTCCCATTATTTTTGCCTTTTCCTCCAATGCTACAAACGCTTCACGGGTAGCTTCAAGTGACCGTCCCGTCCCACAATATCTATGTCATCTGCATAGGCGAGTAGCTGAACTGACTTGTAGAATATAGTGCCTCTGGTATCTATTTTTGAGTCCCTTATCACTTTTTCTAGAGCCACGTTAAATAGGAGACATGCCAAGGCATCTCCCTGTCGTAGGCCATTATATGTCTGGAATGGTTTTGAGAGGTCTTTGTCGATTCTTACTTTGGTTATGGTTGGGCTCATTGTTGCTCTTACAAGTCGTATCAGCTTATTTGGTATATTCAATTCGGACATTGCTTTATACAGTTCTTTTCTATTTATGCTGTCATAGGCCGCTTTGAAGTCAATAAACAAGTGGAAGGTGTCAATATTTATTTGTTTATTCCACGATTATTGTCGATTTCTATTAATATATACCAGATTATTTATGCAATTGTCTTCCAGTCCGCTGTTCGATTAACGTTGTTAATTAAAGTTAATTTCAGTCATGTTTTCATTTAAGAGCTCTTTAACTACTTTCTGGTTGGTTGAAAGAGATTGATACATGGCAATAAACGTTATAGGCTCTATTGTATACAACGAAAGTGTAATACAATTCAATCAATTGCGTTTAAGTTGACTAAAATATAAATTGTTTGGAATATAGCATCATGTCTAGCATGCGTAAGAATTGAACTTCTTAAAAAGTGTTTGCAAACATAATGTAACCGCTTCAAAATATTTTATCTAATTATTGTAAAATTATCTAACTATTTTTAACGAAATATAGTTTAACCTTTATTGATTGAAATTGAAAATTCTGATCAATTCAAATGTATGAACTTTATTAACATCCTACAAGTTTCTTCTCACTCATTCTGACTCTGACGGCGCTATCGTCCAAATCAAACTTTGGCTTCCTCCACTCAGGCTGGTCCTGCGCAGCTGCCTCCCAGCTCTCACAAACGAGTATCTATCTGATATCCTTCATAAACCAGGGGTATTGGGGTCTTCCGACTATATCTTAAAATGTGA